>BQNB010012892.1:0-67609 GCA_026074375.1 Tanacetum coccineum
AACAATCAATTAAGAAAACTCTTCTTTACCAATCAATTCATCCCAACATATTTCATCCACCCTTTCCTATTTCATTCGAGATGGTTAAAGGTGTTGGAATTTAACAATCAAGTTAACCATTAACTCTTACGAGTACGCAGCGGATAGATCGAGTTTAGCATATACAATTAACATACAAATAACACAATAAGGAATATGCATAAAGGGTAAATAGAATACATACCCTTGAAGTCAACTGCAAGTAATACGGAACCGAGTATAAGAAACTAGTGACTAAGTTGTCACCTCTACGGGAACTCACACAAACACGTCAACAAGTACGCCCGGATGCTAGCCGTGCTTCACGTATACTCAAACAACAATTGTTATATCTTCCTGGATCAAAACCCTACTCGTACAACCTTTGTAACAAATAACCGAAAAACTATAAAACCCTAATAAGGGTTTATACCAATTTCGGTAATACCCGAAATCCCACAAAACCGAAAACCAGTTTGTTTTGCTTGTTGCTTCGTGAACCAAAACCAAAACCAAACCAGGACCTTGTTGTTCCTTCGAGCCAATGGAGTACAATCTGTTACAAAACCCTTTTGGGATTTGTTAAGCTCGAACAAGAAAACAAAGTGAGAACCGAAAGTCAAAACCCAAGTAACAAGTAGATGGGATCTGCTGTTTTGTAGAGAGGAGAAAGAAAGAGAGTTTTCTGAATTCTTGTGTGCTACTGTCGTGTCAATGAGGTGAGGTGTTGAGGGTATTTATCACCCTCAAACCCTAATGTTGATAAGGGTTCAAACACACTCCCAATCACATCACAATTCTTATTTCTCTTCTTATCTCCAAGGTCCAACGAACCTAGACACCCTCTAGAATCTTACTTGTGGCTCAAGATTCATGTCTCGGTCGTTTTATGTCCAAAAAAAAAAAGTTTACTTAGAAACATTTCGTGAAGCTTTAAACGCACTCTATGTGTTTAACGTGTGTGCCCCCAATAGGCTCACACACTTCTAGTCGTATGTGTGCGCATCCAACTACCATAATCCAACATAGTCATCAACAATGGGGACAAAATACTTGAAATCAGATTTAGATGTAATAGGACATCGAATCAACTAACTCAAATGGGGATCCAACCCGCTTTCCCGCGTCATTTTCTCCAGGTAGGCTCGATGGTGTTACTTGCATGGTGTAGGTTTGTTCTTCTTGTGTTAGCGTGGTGGATGAGCGTGTGATGGATGGGGTTGTGAAGTTCTCGACTGATGGTGTTTGACTGCGGAAAGTTGCAGTAGACTAATTGAGGACTTTCTTGGAAATAGCAACATGCTTGGTCCACGCACTTCCATTGCTCTTGGTTTTGAAATGATGTGATGATTGTTTTGGGATAAGGTTGCACGACCCTCCTCTATGTGAGTGATATCGACCATGCTTATGGGGCCTGAGATGTTTGACAAAGGTGGTGGTGTCGGTCATGGAAACCGATGGATTTGTTTACGTCATGGTCCCACGGATGGCACCATGTTTACGTATGATAAAGCAAGGATTATGATAAGTTTATGGTGTGAGATTCGGTTATTTTATGTTCGATTTCTTCCTTGAATGGCGATAAGTGTGTTTTTCTCTAAAGGTCGGGGTATTTATATGCTCGTGTACAACCTAGATTTCTAGTGTGAATGTAAAAAATTGAGAGGAAATGAACTTGGTGTTTTCTATTGAAATTTCATGTATATCTATATGGATTCATTTAGGTTTATCGATATTTGGTGGATGAGATCCTCACGATTCAAAAAACCCATGTGGAAGCTGTCATCTATGGATGAGACAAGAATAACATAGAGCCGTTATGTGTCTTTCTGTTTCGTGTTATTGGAAATTCTTTGTTATTGAGGAATAGTGCCTGCCTATATGTCATAGCGAAATTCCTTCCTCGCTTACCTTTGTATCGATGAGACATTTACGTCATCGGCAAATTAGGTTAGAATATCTGGTCTTGGTGAAACTGGACTATATGCCGGTTGTTGCCTGGATATTGTTTCTGTTCAGAGTGAATATGTCATAGCGCTAGCTAGCAGTTGCTATCGAGAATTGGTTCTGTAAAGGCAAACCATGATGTGAACTTTGTCGTCATTGGGCATGCTACAGCCGCTATGGCTTTAGCTCTATGAGGCTAAACTCCCATCGCTATCAATAGATTAAAACGATTGATAATTAATGATAAGATATCACAAATATGATTACATAAAAGTAGATAACAATGATCAACGGATAATGTACAAAAGGGTAAAACAAAAACTGGGAGAAGAAAGCAAACTAAGACACAAGTAGCATACAAAAAAACGTAGATTGATGTAATTTCCTTGGTATTTACATGTCTTTTGTTGTGTAGACTACTTAAACTTAGTTGATATTTTTAGTGGAGCTCGAAGATGAAGTGTCAACTGGTGCGTGGTTAGGGCTTTGAAACATTTAGCAGTGTTTGGTAATATATCTGCCGTAGACAGGTTTGCTGCCGGTGGCTACCTAAGATTATTCGGTAATAATAATATTGTAAAAAGTTTCCAGTGCTTTGCTCAATAACTCGATTTGTAGGAAACATACAAACATGGAAACTATCCAAACTTAAAGCATACATAACTTTGATCTTTCCCCACTTATGGCAATTCTAGATATATTAAATTGTCCTCATTTCAATGTATATTATGTAAACTCCTAATATTTTCAAATCAGCTGTATCCAATTTGTATTTTCGGTTTTGTATTCAAAAATTCTGTTTTTTCTATTTTGTATATTTGGGCATGTATCTCTTATAATTAGACCCATTCTTGAAATGAACATTTTTTCAACAATTTATTACCAGTGGTACTAATTATTTACTATATTATATATATTTGTAAGTTTTTTTATTTTTATGTTTTATATATATAGTGGAGGGCATCAATTGTTCTCCCCCAGGTTTCCAGTTAGAGTAGGGATCCAGTGAGAAGTAAATTAAAATAAGAAGTGGTGAGAAGTGACTAAAACTACACATTTGAGATGCAACGACTTTCATTAGATGCATTTCTATTCATCTAGATGGACCATATAGAGTTTCAAAAGTTAATTTGATGTGTAGATGGTGCAAATTGATTTTCATGATTTTGGCACATGTAGAGGACCAAAAAATAAGAGAAATCATGAAATGCATCTAAAATACGTATATGCATATAATTAAAAGCAAGAAAACACATTATGATGCATTATAATGCATCTAAGATTATAGAGATGCATCTAATTTAAGTCGATGCATCTCGGATATGCGGTTATAGTTACTTTTTATCCTTCTTATTTTAAGAAAACTTCTCATTTGATCCTAACTCTATCTCTTTCTCTCTCTCTCTTTCTCTCTCTATATATATATATAAATCCAAAAATATTTTCTTTTTTATTTTATTTTTCTTTCATATAAATATTAAAAATAGCAAAAAAATATTTTTATTTTTATTATTATCTTTAAATAAACAAAAATCTAAAAATATTCTCCTTTATCCTCTAATTTCTTTTAATTCTATACCGATAAGCATTGTGGATCACCGGAATAAACATCGATACGCATGGTGGACCATTGCAAGGCGTTCGGATAACCGAGATGCAGACCGAAGGTCGGGTCCAATGTAGTAACATAAGGATGAAGGAAAGAAAACCGTTAGTCGGGGCAATTGGCCGAAAGGCCATGTGTTTTCTTCTTATTTTTTTGTGTCGTTGTGTGGGTGTTGGTGGTAAAACTGATGGAGGCGAGTCTTTCCTTTGTCGAAGAAGGCAGCAAACTAAGAATGGTTGGAACGTCGAAGTGTTGGTCTCTTGGAATCTGATATAAGGTTTATTAACTTTAAACTAATCAGATTCCATAGCAACAAAGTGAGTTTTAAACAAATATATATAAACAATATAAAGAACGAGTTTAAAACACACATAAGTACTTTTTAACGTATAGACTTTTATTAGAATCAAATAAAGAATCTATTGACACCACCTTGCTTGCGATAGCAATGAGGTTGAATACAATTGGGGTGCAATCTCCTTTCGAACTTAAACTATAACCTATGTTAAGAGTTTAAGAAAACAAACTTGTTATGACCAAAACTGAAGCTTCAGCTTTCAGTGGGTAAAGTTAGTTTGTTTGAGAGTTAAATAAACTCTGTTTAGAAATACGAAAAAGTATTGGTCACTACCAATATAATTATTCATAGCTCGTAGTTAGTTGTAAGATTAAGTTAGTAAGCTAATCGGGCCAAAGTTACAATGTAAGCTCATACCATAAGCCCATGGCCGGTTAGCTAGGCATATATAAACCCTCTCCATTGCTTGGAGAGGGTGTTGGTTGTTAATTTGTCATATTTTTAAGCTAATATTACATGTTTTCTTTCTCTCTAAGTGTTCATTCAACCATCTCTTTCTCTCTCTAAACCTCTAAGTAATCATTTCATACTTGTGATAAGATTATTCTATAATTGGTAATCAGAGCCATAGGTGTATTGTGTAAGGTTATGTGTGCTTTCTCACTCGTTCATGCGTGTTGTCCGTTTCGAAATCCATTCAAAAGGTTTTCACCCTTTAAGGGTTTAAAAACTATAAAGTTCACAACTTTCTTGTTTATTTATCTTAGTATAGACTAGAAGTACAAGAAAATCTTTCAAAAACCATAAAAATTTTATCTTTTTGAGTCTTTTTGGTTAAAAAGAGGGTTTTGTACCAAGATTCTTGATTTCAAATTTTTCGTTCAAAAACGTTAAAGTTTTGTGTTTATTAATGTCTAATAGTCTTAGATAGTTAAGTTGTACAAGAAAAATCGGGTAAAAACGTCAAAAAGTATGTCTTTTTAAGATTTTTGATTTTTGAGTTTCGAAATATTGTTTGGTCAGGCGATCTATACACCTTGTTAAGTCAGGCGATTTATACGAGTGTTTGTTCAGGCGATCTATATGTTTCTTTAAGTCAGGCGATTTATACGAGTGTTTGTTCAGGCGATCTATACAGTACTTTACTCAGGCGATTTATACCACTGTAATTGCAAAGGCGATTTATAATACCACTGTCTCGCTCGTTCTCACCCCTTTTTATATACCAATAAATATAAATACACAACAAGGATCAGAATCCGCGAGACCAATGAAACCGAAAGCAGTATAGGGTGTCTCCGGTCGTTATGTCCCAACGAGGCTATGAATGGAAAATCGAAAGACGAATTAGAAATCGATGCTTGAATATGACAAGGAATGATTGGGTACTAACACTAATAAGCAAATGCACGAGAAGAGAAGCAAGGAAAATAAGCTAGAGCAGGCCTAAAAGCTAGGAATGGTAAAAACACTTAAAACTTTTATACTAAGACACAAATAAGCTCAAATAAGCTTAAGACAAACCAAATAAGCTAAGCTAACTCTAAATAAGCAAATTCAAAAAGCAAATAAGCTAAATTAAGCAAGAAAAACTCAGCAGTACTAACAACAGTACTAACAGTATTAACTAACAGTACTAACTTGGAGTTAGTACTGCTAGCTTTAAGTTAGTACTGGTAGTTTTAACAAAACACAATGAAACAAGAAATAAGCAAATAAGCTAAAACAGATATTTAACTAACCCTAATAAGCACTCAGGCATAAGAATAAGCAACTAGATTAAACTAAAATGGCAAATAAGCTAAAAGCTACAATCTGATCAACTACTAAAATTGCTTTGAAAAGGCGAATAAGCTTAACTAAGCTTACTCCTAAAGACAGTAAAGGAAAATGGTTTAATCTACTCTAAAAAGCTAAGGAAATCTTAAATAAGCAGAAATAATAAGCTGATAAGCTAAAATGAACCACCAGTACTAACAGTTTTAACTAACAGTACTAACTTGGAGTTAGTACTGCTGGCTTTAAGTTAGTACTGCTAGCTTTAAAAGTTCCAAAAGAGAACTAGCAGTACTAACTATGGGTTAGTACTGCTAGTTGAAAATACCCCTGAAAGTTTTCAAAAATCATTTTTCTTTTTATATTAAGCTGATTTGATCCTAATTTATTAAAAACAGATTATCAAATAACAAAATAAGACATTTATAAGCAGACTTCAATCAAGAATAAGCACTTAAATAAGCTGAATCAATGCTAACATTTTAAAAACTAACATTACTTACCATGTACTAAACTTTGAAAGTGACACAACTATTTTCAAACTAACAACTAAGCAGGATAAGCACTAGACATCATGATAAAGCATAAATAAGCAAATATAGGTAACAACTAAGCACTATAAGCAATTCTGCAGTAAATAAGAAAAATAAGAAAAAGAGAAACTTACAACACCCTTGCTCAAAACAGGGCTAAACCAAGAATCTACAAGCTCTAGCTTGTATAAAACAAGCTAGTGAGAGTCCATAAGCCCATCCAGAACTGGCTTATCATCCATAAAATTAAGTTGTGGTGTATTTGAGAGTGATTTTTGTGATTTTCTCTTAACTAATTAACTTTTTAGGTTTACTTAATTAAAGCAGCTTATAAAACCAAAATGCTGTATTTTTTTTGAGAGCCTTTTTTGAACACAAAACAGCACAATTAAGAAACTTAACCTTTGGAATTGTAAATTGACTTAAAACCTCAAATTTGTATTGAAACTTGAAAGTGTTACAAAGCTGAAAGTAAAAGCTGTAAATGACTTTAAAAAGAACTGAAAATAAGCTAAAAAATTAAGCTAAGATATTCTAAGATTAACTAGTTGCCTCAAAGGCTTACAAAAGGCTCTATTTATAGCCGAAGTCTTCTTCTTTGGGTCTTCCAACTGTGCTTCTTTTGTGAGAGCAAAAACAAAGTGTGCTTGTTGTGTGAGGTATTTTAAAACAAATCCCACAGCACTTCAATTTCTTTTTTTGCTATCTTTGGAGTCAATAAAGCCTCGAAAATACTTGGGAATGGTAGGGATGCCAACATGGCAATAAATAAGCAAGGGGGGAAAATAGAGGAGAGTGGTTGAAATGATTTATCATAGGGTTGTTGATGTTTTGCAGGAGAAGGTATGGGACGACACCCTACTCTACACCTGGGTTTTGGTTGGGAGAAGAGGGACGGGAAAAAAATGAAGTTTGGTAGTTAACAGCAATGGCCCTCATTTCTTATAACTTTGTTGCAAACTTCGCCCGGTTTGCAATTTCGACCCTTGTCTTTTACTCTTGTAATACAACTTGAGGTTTGGCAATTTTAGTCCCTTAAGTTGTATTTTCTTCACTTGGTTGACTTTTGACTTTGTCTTTTCCATTCCGTGCTCGGCTTTGTTTGTTTTTGGCTTTCTTTTTGTCCTGTTCTTGAATATCCGTTTCCTGCACAATACAAATGCAAAACATACAAATACGATGTATTTTGGTACGTTTTTAGTCATTTAAGTCCGTTTTTAATGGAAAATGGTATGTGTAATTAAGCACATACCAAAATCCCCCATACTAAGGTATTGCCGTGTCCTCACGCAATGTTATGAAGTAAACACTTACGAAAACTAAGAATCTCAATCCCCCTCGACTAATAACCTCGAAAAGTAGCTAAGTGTTTGTCAAGGAGAACTTAAAGAATCAATAGCTTCGACAAGTCCCGTTTTCACCATTTTTTATATGTACACTAACTATCCCTAATATTTTTGGATTTTCCTTTTTCTTTTCTTAACTACCTGTTTGACTTCCTTTATTTTATAAACACTGGGATCATAGAATGAGAAGCGTCCATAGAATAATCTACGGATGTCCTGACGGATAAATTCATCGTCCCCGATTTTTCACTAGTTCCAAACCAAGCAATTAAACAAGATCATTTGTCAATATAAGTCTAAATGTTGAGCACTCATACTTATGACTTGTGAACTTTTAACTCCCGACATGGATATATGATTTAAATGTGTGTACTCATTTCAACTCAACCATAGATCAACTTATTTCCATAGTCGTAATTCAAGATGAATCATGACTCAAAGCAACAACTTATTAGGTCCTTGTAACTTGATTTTAAAGAACGAAAATTTAACTATAGAACTTTTTGCAACATCTTCATCATCATAAGTTCTTAAAGCTAGGAATGCGTTGCTTAGTTTGAACACCTACCTGGGCCTCGCTCCCTAGTAGGATATCATGACCAACGACCGGTGTTCTTAGTTTGAAAACCTACCCCGTTGCTAGCGTAGTGGGAAATCACATCAACCACCTCTTCCCTAATATGGCTAAGGATAGTGTCTTAGGTTTGAACCCTCCCTAGACCTCGCTTTCCCCTGGAGAGATACCACAACACAAAAACCAAATCCCTAAAGTAAAGATGTCTTAGTTTTGAACCCCCACCTCGTGTTTAGCGGAGTGATATCACAACAGATCTTTTACTTGCTCATATACTCAAATGTATGCGTCAATGGCATAATTTCAATATTCATGCATTTTTTGCATTCATAATTTTCATTCATAGCTTTTTTTGGCATTTTAACTTTCAAAATTACTAAAACGAAAAAACTTCGCTTTAAAGAATCAAAGTTACAATTTGGGCTTTTTCTAAAAACATCGATTGACTTTAGTTGAATGAAATGAGACACGTATGATTAGGTGGATAGAACTAAAAAAAAGCCACAAGTTACTCATATAAGTTTTAGAAGAAACTTGCTCATCGCACATAAACATATTTAACTCTATCACTTCTTGGTTTTTTTTTATTTTTTGTTACCTTCACCATTAAAATTCGAAACACAAATTCGTGAACAGCTTAGCCTACAGCGGTAAGTTGAGGAACTAGCTAAGCTGCAACACCCCGAGTCGAGTCAAAAATTATTTCTCATTCATACCCATTAGGAAAGTCAGAAAAAATGTTGACAAAACACTTATTTTATTTTTGAATTTTTTACATTTTCATTTTTTTTTTGGTATTTTTGCAAAAATTGGTGGTAAAAACAGGATTACGTGACAACAACGGCTGCAGGCAAAAATCAAATCGAAGATCCCCCCCATACTAGAACTAAACATCGTCCTCGATGTTTTAAAAGGGACACCTATGTAAATCTAAGGCCGTTTATTAAGTGTGCCAAAAGATAAAACGTTAGTCGATTATATTTGGATATTGGATTCCCAAAATGAAGCTGAGGATGTGAAACTCTTGATAAAAAATACAAGCACGATAAGGAGAGTCTTCACAATCCGGGCAATCCTGGACAATTAACAACACAAACACGAAACACGGGTAATGGAAGAGGCGAGCCTCACACAACAAGAAAACACTTATTCATTTCTATACAATACTACGATAAGCATAGGGTGCCTCCCACGAAGCGCTTGTTTAAGGTCGCTATGCTTGACCCGTCCCCCGAATTTATTGGCCCATGGGGAACGTCTGGAGATCTGGGACTACCAATTGTGGTACGTCCCCTCCAAAGTAGTGCTTCAAAAGGTGACCATTTACTTTGAAATTTAGCCCGGAGTTTTGGGATAACTCGATAGTGCCATATGGAAAAACTTGGGTTACAGTGAATGGTCCACTTCAGCGGGTCTTAAGCTTGCCCGAGGAAACTCTTCAATCAGAGTTAAAGAGGAGGACTCGATCACCCGTTGAAAACGCGATTTTTTATCCCTTGGAGTCATGGATTCTCTCTGTTTTCACCTGAGTAAAATTAAAGAATTCTCTAGGCATGATCCGAAGTTCATTAATTCGTTGAGGCTGAAACTTTCCTGTGATCACAGTACCGCGGTTCTGAGTATCAAGTTTGTATGCTTAAGGGCCCAGTAAGCTTTGTGCTCGAGCTCAATCGGAAGATGACATGCCTTCCCGTACACTAACTTGTATGGAGTACACCCGATGGGTGTTTTGTAAGCCGAGCTGAAAGCCCAAAGTGGCGTCATCCTAATTTATCGACCAAGAGGTACAATTTTCGCCGACGGTCGCCTTTCCAAGAATTCGTTTCAAACCACGTTGGATACCTCACTTGTCCAAAATTGTTTGTGGATGATACGCGGTGAGAGACTATTGAAGTGAATCCGTATTTAAGCATATACCATAAGAAATTGGTCATATGCAAAAATGGGTTCCCGCGATCACATTATATTGTACGAGGGGTACCGGAATCTGGCGAAGAGAGATTTAAGAATTTACAGACAACTACGGGCGTCATTGTGTGGTGAGCGCTTTTGCTTTCAACCTATTTGATAATTAATCAACGGCCACGAGTATATATTTTGTTCCCTCTTGAAGACGGGAACGGCCCCATAAAATCAACGCCCTTCAACCCACATGTCAAAATTTTGCAAACTGGGATAGAGTATTGTGTCATCTCATCACGTTGCCGAAATTTTGCCCTGACGTTGACAAAAGTCACATCGGGTGACAAAGTCATGCCATCCTTGTAGATCGTGGTCCAATAAAATCTGAATCGAAGAACCTTTTTAGCGGTGTAGATTGGCACTTTAGTGTCCCCCGGGTGGTCCACTGGCAAAGCTTTAAGAATGTCAAAAGCTTCTGCCCCGAAACACAACTCCTAATTAAATTGACAGCACAGATCTTGAATGAAAAGGGGTCCGTCCCAAAAGTAGTGTTTAGACGTCTTTTGAAAAACTTTCTTCTTTCTGGCTGAGACGACATCCCTGTTAATCACGAAATTCCCTGCATGGTAGTTTGCAAAATCGGCAAACCATGGGGTATTATCATCACCACTAAAAGTACCATCCCAAATAGTCTCGAGAGGAAATTGTTTTCGTAATTTCCTTTTCTCGAACTCACATTGATGGGGATTTTCAAGTCATATAAAGGTGGTCTGGCGGCGAGATATTGTTTGCTCCTTTTTTATCACGGATAACGACATCAAATTCTTGGAGCAGCAAAATCCACCGGAGCAATCTTGGCTTAGCATCTTGCTTAGCAAGCAGGTACTTGAGAGCCGAATGGTCCGTAATACACTATGCTTTTGGACAAGACAAGATATCCGGAATTTCTCGAAAGCCTAACACTAACGGCAAGTAATTTTTTTTCCGTTGTAGGTCTAATGTGCTTGAGCTCGGTCATATTTTTCTGCACGCATAGTGTATCAGCTGGAAGTGCTTGGTCTTACGTTGCCTAGGACGTGCCCCACACATAATCACTTGCATCACACAATGATTTCGAAGGGAAAGTCCCCAATCGGCAGCAACTAGAATTGGAGCCTGGGTAACTTCCTCTTAGGGTTTCAAAATGCTTCGATCATTCCTTCGAGAAGAATAAACGAGTTTCCTTTTTTCAAGAGGTGGGTCATAGTTCCCCCCCCCCCCCCCCCGGGCGATTTTGGAAAAATCCTGAATAAATCGTCGTAGAATCCGGCGTGACTGAGAAAACTGCGAATACCCTTCACGGTAGTGGGATGAGGCAATTTTGCAATGACATCAACTTTTGATTTATCAACCTCAATCCCGAATTTAGAAATCTTATGGCCAAGGACTATTCCTTTCTTGACCATAAAGTGGCATTTTCCCAATTTAAGCACCAAGATTGGTGTTCTTCAACACAATAAGTAATGCAAAAGAAAAACCTTTGGAGCATTTTGTCTAAATGGGAAAGGCAAGAAGAGAAAGAATCACCGAAAACCGAGAAATCATCCATGAAGACTTCCATGGTTTTCTCAATCATATCGTGAAAAATTGCAACCATACACCTTTGGAACGTGCCCGGTGCATTGCATAACCCAAAAGGCATGCGACGATAGGAAAATGTCCCGTAAGGGCAGGTGAAGGTAGTCTTCTCTTGATCAAGTGGGTCAATTGGGATCTGAAAGTAGCCGGAGAATCCAAAAAAGCAATAGTACTCATTTCTGGCTAATCTTTCAAGCATCTGATCCATAAATGGTAAAGGGAAATGGTCTTATTACGATTGCATCATTGAGTTTTCGATAATCCGATGCAATCGCCATCCCGACCCAACCTAGTGGGTATTAATGTCATTTTCTTCATTTTTCACCAAGGTTTATGCCTCCTTCTTAGGGACACAAGAAACCGGCTTACCCAGGGACTGTTCAGAGATAGGTAAATAACACCGGCATCAAGGAAGTTTGAATAACTTCTCTTGCTTAATAACCTCATGGATTTTGAGGGGTAACTCTTCTCTGATGTTGAACTACGGGTTTGGCTTTTTGTCTTCATCAAAATCTTAATGGGTGCAAAATTTTGATCTATTCCCTTAAAAACAGGAATCTTTCCAAGCTAATGCATGTTTTTGAGTGACTAAGAAACTTGATCATGGGCGGTATTATCCTCACTTTCAAAGTTTTTTAGCGATTATGACGGGTAATTTGTCATCACCCTCCAAAAACGCATACTCAAGATGGATGGTAAGTCTTGAGTCAAGTCGGGAAAGATCTTCACATAAGATTAAACCTTTTTCGCAGGCACTTAATTTCACAAACTGTGACGAAGGGAGATTTGGGTCACTATTGATCACACTTAACAATTCCTCAAGGTAAACAATATCTCCCTCAGAATCATAGATGCCGTCAACACCTGGTGGTATTGAATCATCATGTTCAAGAAATGCATCGATCTCTTCCATTAGAAAATCTTCCTCCGCAGTTATCGCACGTTCACGATGTCTTTCATGTATCTCTTTTGAGGGGATACCATTATCATCCATTGCATGTCGCATCTTATCCTTTTGATCAGATTCAGCCTGATATGTCTTTGTCCGAGGAACCTGAATCCATTCTGGATCGGCAAGAGAGAGTCATGAGAAACAAAGTTATTCCTTTTGTGAAGATTCTTTGGAAGAATCACCCAGAGCGTGAGGCTACCTGGGAGACCGAAGAGTCTATGCGAGCTAGTTATCCTCATTTCTTTGTCTAGTTCGGTATGTTTTCGTTTCGTTCTCATTTCGTTTTCATTCCGGTTCATTTCAATTTTCGAGGACGAATTTTTTTTTTTAGAGGGGAAGAAGTTGTAAAACCTAAAAATCTCAACAAGTGTAAAATTACCAAAATACCCCTAATGCAAGAAAAATACATAAAAGCATGAATAAAGTTCATTTTAATTCTAGAAATTATAAAAATATAACATATGACAATTATGAAATTTATGTAAGATTAAAATACCTTATATTATATAAGAAAAATAATTAATGTTTATGCATATGTATTTATGCCGAAATTAATTACATTTAATTACTTATACATTACAATTAATATAAAATAAATATGGATAATTACAAAATAAATGTTGGCAAGTTACAAATCTGATTTAATCACTTTTGGAAGCCCAAAAATTCGGCCTAATCCCCATTATAACTCTTTTATACATTTTATTTTGTTTAAACTCTAAAAACAATATCACCGAAACCCTAAAAAATCAAAGAGGCGGCACAAAGAATTTTTCCAGAGATAGCACGAATTTTCTAAGGTGTTTTGAAGGTCAAGGATCGTGGGAAAAATATTGGGAAGATTGTTTAAGGCTTGGTTCGATCGTGGGAATTTATTTGGTTCGAAAAACAAATTCGTGTGTCAATAATTCGAAAAATCACCAAGGATCATCAAGGGTATTTTTGTATCTCATTTTTCATCATATTAATTCGTTCTATGCTTAAGAAAAATTATCATGCATGTTATTTTGGTCGAAATAATTAAAACATGTTCGAAACCCTAATTTTTAGCTAGTTATGTAATCGGCATTTATAATATTTGTAAAATTGATTTTATATTTTTATAAGGTTGTTTATATCATATATGACTCAGATAAATTGTTGGAAAAATTTAGAAAGGATTCGAATAATTATTTGGGGATTTATCTTGTTTGCCGAAATTCGAATAAAGGGAAAAAGGAAAGAAAATTGTTAAAATGAATTAGGGTTAGGGTTTTGCTATTTTTCCCAGGTGCAATTAATGCTAATGATTGGGAAATAATTGTTTTGGTGATTGGGAAGAATCAAATTAGGGTTTTGTTGATTTTATTGATTAGCCGAATTGATTTTTAAAGTATAAGGGGGTGATTTGTAATTTCTGAAACTATGAGGTCTATTTTAAACATGTTATTATACTTATTATAATCTGTATAAAATAAATTGGGGGGTATAAAATGTCATATTGATATTATTTTGGATTAAAAGCGGATAAATACATATATAATAAGTAATTAGTAATTAATTAAGATAAAATAGAGGTTGTACTGAAATTGCAAATTCTGAAAAAGTGAAGGTTTGGTTAGTAATTTAATGATAAAAGTCTGAATTTGTCATATTGAATCATATAAGGAGTTGTTTTGTAATTAAAGTGGATAATTATAGATAATGTTTTAAAGTAATTGAATAAACAAAAATAGAGAACTAAATAATGTAATTGTATAAATTAAGGGTTTGACTTTGTAAATACAGAAAAATGGAAGGTAATAATCAGTGAATAAAATGTGAAACTTTGATATTTACACTTTTAACCTTGAAAATTATTGATTTTGTATATTAAACCCTAAAATATGGAAAGTTGTCATATTTAAAAAGCCCTAAACACTTATTTTAAGTTGACATGTTAAGAAGGAGTCCCTAAACTATTCAAAATACTTAATAGAATCTCAAATGATGAATATTACTAAAAATAGAAAGTTACTAAAAATGGAAAGTTACCAAAAATGGAAAGTTACTAAAAATGGAAAGTTACTAAAATTGGAAAGTTACTAAAAATAGAAAGTATAACTTAACGAAAATGGTTTTGTAATTCAAATTCATCATTTCTTTAGGTTCGGTTAAGAGGGAGTGATTTTGATATTGTGGTGTTTTCTTTGATTATTGCTTTGCTTCGGAATAAGGTACAGATATTCTGACCTTATCGCTAAGGTTTTCCATGAACAATTCCCTCTATCTTTGATTACTAATGTGATTTGCTACATTTGCACTGAGCCAATTATATCTTGGTTCTCTTATATGATCTGCTATTATATGTTCTATTTTTGAACCCTGCTATGCTAACCTTTATATTTGAACCCATTGGCGTTGAACCTTTGCGATGATCCCTTTGAAATGAACTTTGATATGACTTTGCTTTGAAAACCCTTCAGTTTGAGACCCAAGCCACTATTTGTTTCCTAGCCATGAAGGTAACATGGCCGTGTCATTGATGCACCTTTGGCATGACTCATGTGTGGGTGAGGTAATTTCTCCCTCACATCGGTCCCCCATTTGATATTATAACGCATTATGAAGATTATTATTTGTTTTTAAGGGGCGTATGGATGCATCCTAGATTTGTTTTGTATTCGATGGATTATGACATTATGATATATGTATATTTGGTGACTGATGTTTGGGTGCATTCCACGTCTTTTACAATTTTTAGAGCTCCGCGACTCCTATGGGTTACTATGATAGAACTTTTGTTTGAGGGCTTGGTAATTGGACTTATTTGATTCATCTTACCTTACACAAATGAAATTGACTTCTGATTTGTCTACCTTATATTTGATATTCCTTTGATCATTGGTCTTGTTATAAACCTTTAGCACCTTATATTGGATCCTTTGATTTCCGTTATCCTTTTGCGTTCGATTATATATATCGTGTTCACCTCGTTCACTACTGGCTTTGAAAGCTCAGTAGAGCCGCCAAGCCCGCACTTTTCTTTTTTCTCCTGGGGCAGGTATCTAAGCTAGGAGCTCTGGGGGTTTTTGCATTTGTGATATGAGTGCTGATGAGGACTTACCCTAGAGATCTTATTTTGATATATGATTTTGTTTCTTTTTCGAGACCTTCGTTATTTCGGATTATTTCGTTTGGATATTTCGTCTTTTAAGAACTTATGTACCACTTTAAGTCTGTTGACTTATTTTTCCTTTTGGGTTAAATATTTGAAAAACCTCGTTGTTTTATAAAGCTTGTGTTATGATTACTTATGCCTTTTGATAACACAACCATATTATGTAATACTTCTGCTATCTAACCCTTTAGGGTCGGTGGCGTATACAAACCAAACTGTTTAGGGTGTCTTTCTAGGAACCATTTTCCCCAGCAATCACAATCCCTTCCTCAGACACAAAACATTAAATCGGGCAAGCTACTATAACTCTTCCAACCATTAATAATCAACAAAATACAAAAAACAAACAACTTCACTCTGAAGGTTTGCATTTACCTATACGCAACTTTAAAAACTAACTCCTGCTTGCATATCTACGATAACAGTATCATAGTACAGCTGGATACCTTATATTGATAGCAATAAATGTAAGGCCATAATAATTTGTCGAACTTATCCAAACCCACTGTAGTTTCCCTCCTTGTTTTTCCCCTTTCCCTTTCTCCTCTTAACATTATGAAAGGAAAAAAAGTTATTTTTTTTTTTTTCCTTTTTTTTTTTTTTTTTTTTTTTTTTTTTTTTTTTTTTTTTTTTTTTTATTTTTTTCTTATTTTGTTTTTTTCCCTTTTTTTTTTTCCTTTTTTTTTTTTTTTATTTTTGTATTTTTTTTTTTTTTTTTTTTTTTTTTTTTTTTTTTAGTTTTATTTTTTCCATTTTCCCCTTTTTTTTCTTTTTTTTTTTTTTTTTTTTTTTTAATTTTTTTTTTTTTCTTTTTTTTCTTTTTATTATCTTCTTTTTTTTTTCCTTATTTTTTCTTTTTTTTTCCTTTTTTTTTTCATCCTATTTATTTCTTCCCCAAAAAACACCACCTGGCGTACAATAAGTAGATTCTACAGTTGGAATCGTTTTCCCTGAAATAGAATCATAAACCTTACTTCTTAACCCTTTAATACTTGTAAAGAGAAGGGAAAGGGTTTGTTTTTCCTTTAGATAATTCTAAAACAAAAAACACTAATAGAACAACTATTGATTATATATGGTGCAAAAACTAAACTCACAAAAAGCCTAAGAAGAGCCAGCCAACAATAATCCGAATCACCCACGAAACAAAAACAAATCAAAATCTCACAAGGAATGCCTACAAGGCCAACACTTAAACCTCTACCCCCACCCCCTCCACCAGTAAATAGCCCAACCTCCCCACCCCACCATCTCACCCCAAACGAACGGACTACACAAATGAACATGATACCACCTCACACACACACAACACACCACCACTCAACTCACAAATAGAAACTACTTCCACAAAATCCACACCAACCAAATAAAAATAAAGAACCCTCATAATAAACAAACCCCAAACACAAACACCCTAACAACCCACCCAGCGCCCTCCCCCACCAGCCACCACACCCAACCCAACATAACCGCCCAACCATCCACCCACAACCGCACAAACAATACAACCCCTCCGTGAGAACAACCATCCTACACATATCTAATAAACACGAACCACAGAAAAGCCCACAAAAACCCCCTCTTAACCAAAACCAACAACTCCACAACCGTCCCCCCCCCCCCCCCACAAGCTTTGTCTAAAAACACCCCCCCCGCGAAACCTCTCACCAACAAAACACAATCCACCAAACACCACACCACCCAACACCCACACCACTACCAACACTAAATGAGCAGTACTAAATAATACAATATATCGAACAAAATATACTAATAATAACTACTACACTCTTAGCATATCGCACCCATACCACCCACTCACCCAAACGCACCCCCTCCACCACAACCACAAAACCATACCAATAACCCATGCAACCAACATACCCACCCCATCCCCACCCCACAACCCCCCACCCCCTCAACCAACCAAACCACACAACACTCCAACCCAACCCCAAAACCAACAAATACCCGCACAACACAGACCAAACCCAAATCAACCACAAAACCAACCAAACCAAACCAAACCAACCACCTAACCCACCCAACCATCCTACCAATACCCACCCCCAATACCATCACCCAAAACACAAGACACGCAACCAATACCAAAATAGTATATGTAAAAACCCCCATTCCTAACCCCCACACACCACCCCCACCCCCACCCCCCCCCAACGCCGACCACGACCCTTCCAATCTCTCCAAACACCAAAAAAGAAAAAACAACGAATACATCAACCCTTCAATAAAAACCAACACAACAACAAAATAAAACACAAATAAACGAATCACAAACAAAACCCAAACAACCAACAAACAAAACAAAGAAACAAACAAACGCAACATACCCAAAAACCAACCACAAACACAAATAAAATAAAACAATTCAAGCAACCCCCCTACATACCCACCCCTCCCCCCACTACATTAAACAGCAATAAGATCAACAACAAGCAGAAATAAAATCTTAGCCTCTAGTAATAACTTGATAACGCAATCAGAATCTCCAACAATCTCCCCACAACTGTGATTTACACTCCAAATCTGCAAGTAATCTTCTCTGGATTAGATCTTCATTCTCTTTTTGCTGAGGATTCTTTCAAAACACACTTTTATTGTTCTTCAATATGAGTCTTGATAAACTTTAGCAACTCAAATGCCATAGAACTTTCCTGCTTTCACATCGTAATTTCCAGTGTAAGCATCTGTTAAAAAAGTGTTTCTTGGTGAGTGGATTCTTAGTTCCTCTCCAAACATATGAATAGTCATTAAAATACCATCAACCATCAGTGTGTGTACTCCATAAGTTTCATACAGCTTCCAACAGATTATTTTCCACTAGTTTTGATTCTTCCAGATGTCATCATCTTGCTCAGGATCTACTAGTATCTTCAGATCACCCCATAACATCAAATTGTATCCTTCTGGTGTATCTTGAAATCTTTCCATTAACCAACCTATGTAAAACCTGGAAAGATCATGCTAATCAAAACTTTTCAGCATACTCTCAAAGGTTTTATGATAACTAGTATTCCCATCTGCTCTTATGATCTTGTAAACATGCATATTTACTAAACTTTGAAATTCCCAATCAACTATAGGAAACTTAGTATGCAAGATTTCAGGATCTACAAATTTTTCCTCATCTGGAACTACTGTCAACCACATTCTTAATTCATCTTTTTCTTCCTCATAATCAGCTGTTTCTTTCTCTTTCTTCTGTCTCTTTGAGCTATCTTGACCTTGTTTATCACTTGCTCTTCTTCTTGCAAGTGTTTTTCTTCTAATTCCAACAGCTTTCTTTTCAATCAACACTGGCTCAGGATTTACATTTTCTTCTTCAACCTTCTTTTCTTCTACTGTTTTTGAAGTTTCTCTTTCACTTGGGGGGGGGGGGGTTTTTAGAATATCTTTTTCAAACCTTCAACCTATATGAATAAAAGTATTGACATAATCTCATACTCTTTCAAAAATTGGTCTGATGTCATCATAGCTCATTTTCTTGAAGTAGCTCCCTTTGTAACCTCCTTGATTCTTCAAGTATGTAATCAGATTCCTTCCTTCTATCTAAACCCTTGTGCTACAAGCCTGGCTTTGTTTTTCACAATAATACTTCTCTCATCCCTTTTATTCTTAAAGACCCACTTTGTGCCAATTGTCTTTTTCCTAGATGGCAAATCAACAAGTATCCAAACCTTCTGTAGTTTGAACTGCAACAATTCTTCTTGCATTGCTTCAACCCAGCTTTCATCTTGTAAGGCTTGTGATATATTCTTGGGTTCTTCTATAGGAAGATTGAAAGTCATGCCTAACAAATATTCTGATGATCTTTGTGATTAGTTCTATTCTATTTGGAGATGTAGCTCACCAATGCTTGTTGTGCTGAAGAAGCCTTTTGAATCTTTCCTCTTTGTTAGAACAGTTGACATTAGGATCTCCTAGAAATAGATCTTTTAGATGAATTTCTTTATGATTCTGATGTGGGAATAGGACTACATTAATGAAGTCAACCAAATCGTTGACAATCAGCCACTGCACCCACATTCTCATCATCATAGGCTTCATTGAATATGCCATCACTGAAATGCATCATAATCCACTTTTCAAATCAGGCATATTTTGGATCCAATGGGTAAATTAGCATTAAGGATAGTAAAGGGCATCAATAGGTATTTTTTCCACCAAGATAGAAAAATGATTATTCAACCAGCATTTTACCCACCTGTGGGAGTACTAGCAGCCACTAACAATGTGCCATGGTACAGTACTAACAGAAGACCTTACCAGTACTAAGTTTGTTAATACTGGTAGTTTGAGCTGCCCTCTTTAAAGATGAAATATTCCTCTTTTCTTCTTCAAAAGCTTGTCTTGTGGCATTATCCAGAACTTTGGCAACCACTTCTTGAGCAATCATCTTCTCAAGTTCATCATGCAAGACTTGTTCATCTTCTGTCATCTGATGTTGTCCTTCCTTATCAGCAACATCTTCTGAATCTTGTACATCATTGTCTTTAGGAGAACTTTAAGAAGGTATTTCATGTGCAGCTGGAGCAACATCTTCTACTAGAATCCTTGTCCTAATGAGTTGTAGAGGAAGCATAATGTTATTCCTGAGTAGGTCATTTATCTTTTCCTGATGAACCTGCAACATAAGAATCTTGTGTACCTGCATCTACATTAACCTGATTTTCTACACTATTTAAGTTAAGGTCATATAAGTACTAAGCATGATGATTAGCATCTACCATATACAAGTCTACATAGCTATATTGCCATCTAATTGTTTTGGTAAAATTGTGTTTAATAAGTAAAAACGTTTATAATTACCGTTTTAGTAAAACTGGCATAACTTTCGCGTTTTAAGCCCGATTTTGACGTTTTTATGCCCACGCTTTTGTATTAGGACGAGTTATCATAATTTGACATTTTCATAATTTGGACCTACTGGTGAACAATAATTTTTACTGTTCATACTAGACCCTAAATGTATTTATATAGTTTTTGTTATCGTAAAACCCGTAAATGTCGTATTTTCTTCGTTATAGCCCCGTTTTAACGATTCTTTCGAGCACATTCTCGTAGTTGAAAGTTATATTGATTTATGAGGTTTACAAAAATAAAAGTTTCTGTCATGAATAGTAACTTTTATAAAAATAGTTTTATAAAAGTATTTATTGTCGTAAATTCGCGTAATTCATAACTTCTTCGTTATAAATTGAAAAATTATGATTCTTATCATTTTAGAATCCTAAAATTATATACAATCTGTGAAAAATACTATACTTTCTGTTTTTGAAGTATTTTATAACTTGCTTTTATAAAGTTTATTTTATAAAACCGGTATTAACGTAAATCGTATTTTTATCGTATCTTTCTCGTTATTAATCCGTTTTTCGCGTTCTTTACATATTTGGAATCGTCGTGAAGTGTACTATCTTTATAGTTCATAATATGGATGTCATAGGACACGAACCAAAACAGCCCCTAAATGTCTTTTTTAGTTTATTTGAATAACTATTAGTTTTTTATAACTTACTTTCTATACTTTTTTCAACTATAATAATTACCACAAGCCTTTTATAACTACATATGTCATATGTCTTACATATATTAAAGTCCATTAGTTCATATCTTGTCCAAATATCCAAGTTAACAAGTCCATAATGATACTTTTAATCACAATAACTTTTCTTAAGCCATCCTTAAAACACTAATTTGTACATAAACATGTTTACACTTAAACCAACAAGTTACAACACTTATAACCTATTATATATCATGTATATTACTAAACCTATATCATTTAAAAAGTGTACAAAAGCATAATCAAAGTAAAAATCCCTTTTACATGTTCAAAAGTCCTAAATGGGATATTTTACTATATAGAACATCATATACATATAAACTCATGAAATGAAATGATAAGGGTTTTTAGATGACCTTATGATGAATAATGATAATGAGAAATAAGTGATAAACCCTTGTTTTGTCTCAAAACCAAAGCTTGCACAATATGAAACCCTAGTTTTCCAAATAAACCCAAATCTTGATTTATTGCTTCAACACTTGTAAATGGTTAACCAATGCTGAAAAACCCCTTTAGTATATATCTTAGGAATGATGTGAGAGGCTTTTATAGGTTGTAGAAAAGTTGAATAGATTAGTAAAAGGGGGTGTTTGAGTCCGTGGCTTATCAAAAGAGATAAAGAGGAGAGTTTTGTTGATTTTGCACCAAATCGATAAGTGAATGTGTGTGTTTATCTTACAGTACAGCATATAATATAACTAGGTGGTCCAAAAAGAATGCAATATGGTCTTAGGACACATTTGAGGTTCTTAAGGAAGAACCATGGTCATGAGGGAACCTATTAGGGCTAAGGTTTAAAAATGCAAGAGTATTGTACAATGACCACTTGGTGAAAATTGTGTGCTCTTGGATCACATTGTGTAGTTGTATTCGGTAGATAGGAAGGGGTGCATCTATAATTCCTTTTGATTATTTACACAATATATATGGCATTACATGTAAGTTACTAGATGTAATTTAATGTATACATGTTTTATTTGTACATGTACATGACTTATTTTATTTTATCCCTTATGTAACAAGTTACATATAAACATTAACAATGGTGAAGTTAATAAAACTACGTTTGTGTATTGGGTACAATCGTGGGGTATTGTTTAAGAAGTAGAAATATTTTTTGGTGGTTCCGGGGAATGTCCATTAAATGCAATTTATTTTATCCGCGAAACTATACACTTTGCACCGTTATCCGATAAAAATAAAATGAAAAAAGACCATAATTATTCTCAAAAAATTATTTAATACTTGATTGATGTTAAACAATTAATCTGCTGATGCCCATTTACAGTGAACGCCAATAATTTAGTGTACGCGATTTAACTTAATCGTTTACGAATAAAGCAAAACGCGTACAAAACAAAAGATACATTGTTTGATTTATTGACGACGTTAATGATCCAACAACACGGGTGTTATAGTCTTCCCCCCCGTTAAGTGACATGTCCCCAAAGCCTTAAGACGCGCATACCTGACCCGGTGCAGTCTTTGTGAACATATGTGGGTATTTCTCGGAATTGAATCCTCGTCGTTCCCACCGTAAACTCATGACCTCAGCTTGAGTTTCCAATCGAACCATGACCTAATGGGATGCCGGCTATTCGCTTCAACTGTTTAACTTCAACACGTCCACGATCTCGACGGGTTCCGCGAGAAAAACTGAAGCTTGTCAATCAAAATGAAGTCCAACCAACGAACCGCTTAATGGTTCGTCGGCATAACAATTCTTAAATTAGATACATAAATGTAATTGTGAACGCCTGCTTAGCTCATCTGGAAGCTCGAGCTTGTAAGCCAACCTCTCCAACCTTCTATAACACACCTTAAAAGGTCCAACATAACCTAGGGTTTAACTTCCCCGTTTAGAAAAATGGTTAAGACCCCTTTCCAACGAAAAAACTTTAAGCAATAACTTTATCTCGACTTGGAATATCCAATCGTTTACGCTTCATATCGTCGTAACACTTTCTGCGATCATGAGCCGGAAGCTTGCATCCATTTCTTGAATTGACGATTTTTCTCAGTCGTTCTTCTTAAATATTAGTTTTGGACCAGAGGATTTGAGCTTCTCCTAACTTCGGTCTAACAAACAGTAACGATATTTCGACCATAAAGGTGCTTCAAATGGTGCTGCCTTGATGCTAGCTGATAGCTATTGTTATAAGAGAACTCGACTAATGGCAAATGGTTACCCGCAACCCATTCTAGAAGTCGATACACAAGCACGAGCATATCCACGAGAGGTTTGAATAGTCCTTCACGGCTTTGCCTGTCAGTTTGTGGATGGTACGAAGTGCCTCATTCTAAAACTAGTACCCTAAAGCATACTGAAGTGACTAGAATTTACTTACTTACTTTTGGACTATAATTAGATTCCCGAAAATTGAAGCGGAACCCTCCAGGGTCGCGATCACAAATGATATGAACATGTAATCCATTGTCTCGTGATTTAAACCTCCTTTAGGTACATTCTTAGCAAGTCAATCTAAATGAATCAGTCTAAAGTCTTTACTAGTGGTAAGTATCCAATTAGGACCAGTTCATTGAAATTGGTGAGAAAATCAAGATCAAACACCAATTTTAGGACCAGATACCTGCCACATTTGTATGATTCCTTCAAGAAAACAATGTGCAGAGTCTCTTCCTACCCTTTTGGTCTATTTGTTGTATACTCTAAAGGCTTTACTAGTGGTAGAGTATCCAAGCAAATAACCTTCATCAGATTTTCCATCAAATTTCCCAAGGAATCTAAGGTGTTTAAAATGGTCAAGGGGCACCCAAAAGGTCTCATAAAACTAATACTAGGTGAGTTACCTATTAATATTTCATAATGTGTCTTATTTTGAGGTTTGGTCACTAAAACCCTATTCAGTACATAGCAGAGCATATTTACAGCCTCTGCCCAAAAAAGGGATAGGTAAAAGTGAGTCTGCTAACATAGTTCTAGTTGCCTCAATTAGGGTCCTGTTTTTCCTTTCTGTAACACCATTCTGTTGTGGAGTTCTAGCCACACTAAACTCCCTTTTTATTCCTTTCTTAGCACAGAATTCATTCATAGCATGGTTCTTAAACTCTGTCCCATTATCACATCTAATGATTTTAACATTATGATTCAATTGGGTTTTAGTTCTTATCCTATAAATAAATTTTTTTTTTAACAAGGATATCAGATGTTTCATCCTTAGTAGCTAAGAAAAATACTCAACTAAATCTGCTAAAATCATTCAGTTCACAACCAAACATTACCTTTTTTTTGTTAATTACTTTCTACAGAGACACGTACAAATAAGTCCATATGAAGTAATTCTAAGGGCTTTCTGATGAATTCTTTCTAACTTGGCATTACAGGAGTCCTTATGTTTGCCTTACCCATTTTGAGGCATACACAAGTGTGGTTCCATTTTCACAAAACATTTTGAAGTAAAGAACCTCTAACAAATGTGAGCCTTATAACAAGTTTGTTTATATTTTTGAAATTCACATGACCTAATCTCCTGTGCCATAATTTAGACTCATCTGTTGTTGCATTTGCATATAAACAAGTTATACCTCCAAAGGGAACAATGTTCTTTAAGTCCAAGCTGTACACATCATCCTTTCTAGGAGCTCTAAGTACAACTTGACTTTCATCAAGAAGCTTAAAGCTAGGAGACAGGATAAGGCATTCAGTCTCAGTAAAAAGGACACTATTTTTCTTGTCACACATTTGTGAGACAGAGAAAAGGTTAAACTTAAGTTCATCTACAAAATAAACATCATCAAAGTCTAAATTAGCAGTTCTGATTTTACCTTTACCCGTTATTTTACCTCCTTTGGGATCACTTCCAAAAGCCACAAAGCCTCCATTGTAATCTTCATAGTCTGAAAGATAAGCTTTGTTGCCAGTCATATGGCTAGAGCAACCACTATCCACCACTGCATGATCCTGTAACAAGATCTCTGGATTGCCCTGCACAAAAAGTAAGAGAATTAGTATCTCTTAGGGACCCAAGCCATTACAGACTTGGAAATCCCTTTTGGGTCAACATACTCAACCTTCTTGAGCATGAATGATCCACTGTCTTTGGACACATGATCCAAGTAATTTCCCTTAGGCCTCCAAACCCACCTTGACTTTTTAAGGTCAGTATCCATCTTACCCTTAGCAGTATTAACTACTGCTCTTATCCCAGCAGTAGTCATATTTTGAACCCTAGAAGTTTTAACATCTTGTTTTAAGTCTTTGGGTCTAAAAGATGGTTTTGTGTAGTAAGACCTCTTGATAGGTAAATATGAGCCTCTTGGTCTTACATTGTCCATTCTTGGGTAAATTGGTCTAATAGCACCACCAGTTTGTGCTATTTTTGGGGCAAATGGTCTAACAGTACTAACAGGCCTAGCAGTACTAACTGGCCTAACAGTACTAACAGGCCTAGCAGTACTAACTGGCCTAACAGTACTAACTGTGTGAACTGCCCTTTTCTCATTTTGCTTAACATGAGTAATCAAACCTGTTCTTGTTAGTACTCCTGATGGGACAAAAGTCTTTCTTAAATGAGGGTATTTTGAAATTTTTTGATGATTAACCCTTTTAGTATTATCCCATACTGGTTTGTCCACCCTTGGACCAGTATTGACCACAGTTTTCAGCTTAGGTTCTTGACTCTGTTTGTCATGAAAATTACAATCTTTGATCAAATGGTCAGTACTTTTATAGACAAAGCAGGCTTTTATTTTCTTAAATCCAATTCCTTGTTTCTGAGAAGTTTGACCAATTTTATCAACTCTAGTTTTAACTGTTTGAGTCTCATTAGTCTTAACAGGACTAACTGTTTGCACTTCAGACACATCATCCTCATCATCTAAGTTCCAATCCTCAATGATAACTTTATCTTTGTTAGCTGATTCATAGACTGTCTTAGGTTTTTGAGTATTTGCTTCATTTGTTTTACCTACAGTCTTACTTGTTTTAGTATTAAGATCAGTTGTTTTTGACTCAATTATTTTCTTCCTAATGGCATATTCATCTAAGCATGCAAATGATATGTCAGCTCTTGGGGTTAGAAAGTTCCCTGTTATAGGAGGGGGAACAACATGAAACCTATCTGCTTTAGAGAACCTATCATTTGCTGGTATGTTCTCTTCATCACTTGATCTGACATAAAAACACTCAAACTAATCTCACTATCAGTTTTAGAATTGTTACTCATTTCATTAAATTGTGTGCCATATCCTAAACTAGTTTTATCTCTAGCACTCATTTGACTATTGAGTAATTCATCAAGATTCTTCGATGATTCTTCCCATTTTTCTATCTTTAATTTTAACTCATCTCTTTCCTTAAAAACTTTCTCTAATTCCAGGTTAAGGTTGTTAATTTTAATTTCTCTGCATTTAAGCTCATTATTTTGAAACTCATATTTTTCACCCCAAGCCAGTTCATTCTTTTCATGTACAAGTATCCTAGATTATAGTGACTCTAAGGCTAACTCATAACCCTGAATTTCTAGTCTTGCTCTGCTATGTTTTTCTCTTTCACTATCATAATTCTTTTGAAGAGTTTTAAAAGATTCAAGACATTGTTTAGAACATTTTTGTACCTCATTATCAGAAGAACTTGATGAGCTTAAAGAAGAGATTGCCATTAAAGCATAGTTGACTGGTTCTACTTTAAAATCATTACTCCAGTCATAGCCTTCTAGACCATCTTGAGCCACCCGTGCATGTGATGAAGATTCATTTGTTGATGCATTGCTCCTGCTATTGTCACTATAAGATCTTCTCCCTTGATTCCTTCCAGATCTACAATCCCTAGCAAAGTGCCCTTTTTTATGACAGTTTAGAGCACTTAATTTTTGACTTATCAAGAGAAACATGTCATTTTTCTTTGAAATCCAAGTTCCTTCCTGTCTTCTGAATGAATTTCTTTACTCTGACAGTCAACATAGCCACCTGCCATCTAAGATCTAATTCTTCCAAGTCATCTTCATCAATCTGCTAAAACTACTCATTTTTAAGTTGAGGACTGGTTGTTGGTTGTGCAAAGAAAGAGCACACTACATAATGAGCACATGGGGTAGTTGAAACTTGACTAATTCCTCCAGCAGTACTAACCCCAAAATCTCCACTGGCAGTACTAACTTTATTAGTATTGCTAGTGTTCTCAGAGGAAAGAAATGCCAAGTTCTAAGAAGTAGAAGTAGAACTTGAAGACTTTTTCATCTCATCTTCATAGACCCTAAGGTTGTTGTAGAGGTCATCAATATCAATCTCATCAATGTCTAGCTTATTTCTCATGATTAGAGCAATTTGATTCCATGAAGGAGGAAGACTTCTTAGGAACTTTTGGTTGATATCTTCATTTGATATTGGAGCACCATGAACCTCCAATTGACTTATGAGTTTTTGGAACCTATCATAAGCCTTGTCCAGACTTTCATTTGATGCAGTAGTAAAGTTTTCAAACTGATGTTTTAGAACATTTTTCTGCATCTTCTTGGATTCTTCATTACCTCCAAACCTTGCTTTGATTGCAGCCCAGAGTGATTTAGCATCGGCAACAATGTGACTCTTGAGGAGGTATTCATTAGGTATTGCTAAAAGCAAGATGCTCTTAACTCTTTCCAGATTGCTTTTAGCAGCCAGTTGTTTGGCAGTCTTAGGAGCTGTAAGAGTAGATGTTTCTCCGGTTGGTGCAGGCTCTTCTTCTAGATCTCCATTGATAATAACATCCCATAGGTTATGGTCTATGTGAAAAATATATTATCGCATTCTCATGCTCTAAATATCATATTCTCCCTTCCTGATGATAGGGATTTTCATTGCTGTGATAGTGGATGGAGGAGTGTCTTGTTCTGCCATCTTACAATTGAGTTTTTCTTATTCAGAGGTTCCACACAAGCTCTGATACCACTTATTGGATTGTTTACTGAATAGATCTTAACCTTTAGCTTGTAAAGGGTTTGTTTCTTTAGATAATTCTAAAGCAACAATAATGAAACACTGATTTGAACACTATTGATTATGCGGAAACTAATCAATAATGCTAAGAAGAACAGTAATAAGAATCACAAAAGAACTTTATATTATAACTTGAATCTTCCTAGGTTATAGATTACAAAACTATGATTGCTAATATGATCTCTATTGATTTGTGTAGAACTATCTCTACTAACTATGCCTAAGGTTCCTTTTATAGACTAAGGAAACCCTAATGGGCTTTACAAAACGCGTATATAATGGCTTACAAGAACGCGTATAGAGATCATGCATATCCTTTTCCTAAGATATCACATGCATATCTCATAACAGTACTAATACAATACACAGTAGTGCAACTAACTACAACTAACATACAAACTATTACTGGCAGTACTAACATTGTACTAGCAGTACTAACTACAAAACTAGTAGTACTAAAGACTTAGACTATTTTCTTGTACATTCTATCCTTAATAGTATTATTCTTTACTAGCAGTATTAAGTCTTGAAGCCCAGCAGTAATTAACTTGTAGAAGCTTTAGAAACCCAACACTAGACAGTATTGTTTTAAATAATAAGTCAATTAAAAGTACGCATAATCAAACGCCTCATGAAATAGGAAATGAAAACACTCAAATAATCTATGTGGTAGTATTTAGTATTTCTCTTAACTGCTCTATCATTGGATGCTCTAACTATACATAGCGTGGACAAGAGATACACATCTACCACTAGAGTCTAGAAGTGGCAAATCTAAAAGGAAAATGGTTTTGACATGTAAGGCAAACGGGTGGGTCACTCTTATTTTTACCATTAACAATACTCTAACTAGGGTAAATAAACAAAAAGTTAACAAAGCATACACAAAAAATGATTGCTTCCAACCTTTACCCAAAGCATGCCAGAACATAAAATTTAGTCTTCACCAAGTAACATAACTCAACCTATGAAGAGTCAAAAATCACAAGTGATCTCGACTTCTAAAATTAACATGCTAATGGTCAAAGATTAGTAATAAGGATATAAGCCTGATAAAGGTAGAAATAGACATGGAAACATTATAGGTGCAATCATAACACAAAAGATATAAATCCCATAACAAACTAAATGCTACTAGCTACCTTCATACCTAACCCAACAAGGACACTTTCATTACCAACTCACGTAGTTAATATGGAAAACATACACTTAAAATGGTAACACAAAAAAGTACGCATAATCAAACGCCTCATGAAATAGGAAATGAAAACACTCAAATAATCTATGTGGTAGTATTTAGTATTTCTCTCAACTGCTCTATCATGATGCGTTAACTATCATAGCTTGACAAGGATACACATCTACCACTAGAGTCTAGAAGTGACAAATCTAAAAGGAAAATGGTTTTGACATGTAAGGCAAACGGGTGGGTCACTCTTATTTTTACCATTAACAATACTCTAACTAGGGTAAATAAACAAAAAGTTAACAAAGCACAAAATGATTGCTCCACCTTTACCCAAGCATGCCAGAAGCATAAAATGTAGTCTTCACCAAGTAACATAACTCAACATCGAAGAGACAAAATCACAAGTGATCTCGACCTTCTAAATTAAGCATGCTAATGGTCAAGATTAAGTAATAAGGATAATAAGCCTGATTAAAGGTAGGATATAGACATGGAAAACATTTATGGGTGCAATAATAACAAAAAAGATATAAGTCCCATAACAAACTAAATGCTACTAGCTACCTTCATACCACTAACCCAACAAGACACTTTTCATTGACCAACTCACGTATTAATATGGAAAACATACACTTAATGGTAACACAAAATTAGACCCGAAGATGACTCGATCAATAAACACTCTTACCTGGTTGGCTCAACCAATCAACCAACTCCTAATCATCCCAAAAACAATACAAGATAGTGGTGAATTACGACCACTAAAACACTAAAAATATAAAGTTGGTATAATTACGACCAACTCTACTAATAAAACAAACTTTACAATCGTTGGTTTATTTTGAACATACCAATCGATATTTATCATTAATACATAATCGATCAAATTTAGACGACCGATATCATAGAACCACTCTTTTTTTCTCTCTCCTTTTTATACCTCTTTTTTTTCTTTTTCTCTCATTTTTTTCTTGCATAAACTTAAAATAAAACGATACTACGATAAGTCATAATTTTACAAGACTTTACAATTTCAGTTGACATAACTCATCATAATGATTTTTATACTTTAAAGACTTTAGATGACATGACAAAAAGTGAAAGTACATAACACAAAAATGGCACGACTCTACATACTTTCACATTTCATATTGCATTGTGCACCTACTTGTTTGACACTATACGTTGATTCTGCCCTTTGAAAAGGAACATCAGCTCTAACAATCCCGTCTCAGTCTACCAAAACGAATGGAAATGGTTTTTAAAAAGGTAGGCATACGACGTACAAAAGGTTCATGCCCTTCCTTATCTATAAAATGTCCTAATAAGCCCTCTTCTGCCAGATTATTTCTGATGTAATCATAAAAGGCTAATTTTTCGCGAATCTTAGACCAAGCTTCTGATAAACTTTGATTTTTAGCTAACCCAGCGCTAACTCTTCTATATATTTCTTCTTGAAAGTACCCTTGATCCCATTAATAACGAGTAGGCATAAATAAATCGATGAGGGTAGTCATTGAACCATACCACATTGTTCCGACAACAACAAAAGCTACAAAAAAAGACAACAACAATACTACTAGAAAGGACAGTTTCGATATTTCTCATATGTAATCCTTTGTATAGACGTTGAGGTGGGTGAACGCCAAGATGAAATAGGCATGCTAATATGCCTAAAGTCATAATGATATGTTCTATATGCATATGAGTTTTAAGAAGCTTTCTCGCTAATGTGTTATAAAAGCTTTAAATTTATATTTACTAGTTTATCTGATTTAATTACTACGGGAAAAGTGTACCCTTTCGTTTGTAATTTAGTAATGGTAAGACCAGGTCATTCCACGTGATTGTTGTGCATTAGAGTTAACATATTTTGCCGAAAACATCTTTATATTGTCACTATCCAAAGACTTTGGATTTTTGATTATAAAAGACAAGAACTCCCAATCCTTGGTTTTGTAAACAAGATGATTAAGACATGTTTGTTTAGGTAGAGAAACATGAAGATAAATATATACACGGATAGAGATGCACACACAAACAAGGAATATAGGCAAGATATGACGGGTAATCATTCACGCAAATATTTATTTAATATGACAAGAAGTCCTTTCGGTCTATAATTCTCAACATATCAAATGCATAAATATAGGTTTGTGGTTGATAATATAACGACCATACTCTATTAATCAAGTTTGTTAGACATGAGATTAGGCATTAAACATAATTATACTTAGGTTGATCATAGTTTTATTAACCAATTCTCATAAGGTTAACACCGAATTGCCATAGACAAACAACACAAAATTCAATCAAAGTAATACAAATCAAACGATAACCAATGATCTTAGCATAACAATATCAAGCATACAACTCATATAATCACAAGCATATATCCATTACATATATTTACATCACATTTTTCAATTTGCCCAAACAAAAATAACAAGATTACTCCATAATCATAGGACTGAAACACATAATAAACTTTATGAAATCTGTTAATACAAATAATGTTTAAAAACGTTATTTATATTTTTTGACTTCTCAATGTTTTGATAATAACAAAATGTAAAAACGTTTACAATAAAAATAAACGTTTACAAATTATTAATCGTAAAATTCCATTTCTAAGATTAGTAATCACTTAAGGTATGAACAAACAAATCATTAAGCATGATTAGTGATCAAGAAAATATTTTTTCTTAACCATCACATTCTTATAAAAGCATTTTTACAAAAATAAATATACAAAATATTTTCTAATTAAACGAAAAGTTTTATTTAAAACTTAAATTTGAAATTCAAATTTTCCCCCCAAAATGAAAGCTTCCATACCAGATACAACCTTCCCCGCAAAAAGACAAAAAAAGGAGCGGAGTCTACTGGGCAGCCCCCTTATAAATCTAGCGGCCCCCAGATATATTTGGGACTGCCGGGACCGCCTGCAGATGACCGTTGGGATTCCTATCTATAAATACTGCAATATTTCTGGAAGAAAAACACACCTCTTTGCATGAATTTTTCTAGTCTTCTTTCTCTCTCTAAAACCATTATTTCTCTTACAAAATCTCTTGATCACTAACATTGTTTGATCTTGTTTTAAGTGATCTAATCTCTTCTTCTCATCTTTCCTCTCAATTAAGTGCAAGAGAAGAACATTCGTATTTGCCAAGAAATGAATTGTTATTTAGTGATCTCTCCTTTCTTTTTCTAAGTATCAAATCTCTATTGTAATTATCTTGTGTAATTGTGTGACTCGGATTGTGTTTAAATCTGATAGTGTAGATCTTGTGAGAGTATAGTGTTTGTGAAGTGTTAGATTGGTTCTAGCTAAGCTTAGGACTCAACATTTAGCTTAGTGTCGGAAAATAACATAAGCGACGTGTAAACGATTTTCTTCGCCTGAAGGGAGCATGTTGACATAGTGAAATCTTAAGTAGGATATTCGAGGAGTGAAGTAGGGCGAAGAAGAGCTTCGTAGCCGAACCACTATTAATCTTGGTGTCTTGGTTTGATTGTTCCTTCTCTCATCTATTTATATATTGTTGTGATTGTTAGTTAGTATTAGTTTAGATATTTACATTGTTGATTCATATTGTTGATTGGTAGAACATACAACTTGAATCTACGTATTTAGCGAATCCTACTATTTACACATATGTTGATTCTCCATATTGTTGATTTGCCCGAGTAGAAGTAAACATAACACAACTAGCAATCCTCTATCATTTCTTGAAAAGCCAACTTTTTTAAAACATAAAACTAACCAGAGTTAAACTATTCAAACCACCCCCTTCTAGTGCCCACATATTACAGTATCAGAAGCCCAAGGGCCACTCAAGATTACTTTAAAATATTACTGTAATTTTTAAAGGCTTGGATCACCATCTATTGCATTTGAAAATATCTACGAAGGGACATCCACTTAGCAAAAAGTACCACACCACTTTTTGAAAGTGACACATTTTCACATTTATTGAGCACAACAAAATAGATTCGATTATATACTCGTTAAATCAAAGAATCTTTGATCTCTGGCATGTTATTTACTAAAAATGCTGATATTCAAGCTATTCTACCTCAAAACTCAAGAACACCCAAAATTACCGATGAGGTTATCCCTTTTGAAACAACAAGTCGGGCGATGATCTTAACATAAGCGAAGCTTGCACCCAAAAATAACAGCTAAAAAAATGGTCTTATTTACCAATACTTTGTCACAGAAAAGAAATATGAAGAGAATTACCATGTGTAATACGGCAAAAGAAATTTTTGGAAAACACTTTGTTAATTCCCCATTCCAAGGTAATGAACCAAGTCACAGATAACATAATTTGACCTATGGTCACAACAATATCGGAAACAATTCGTCATTTCTAAAGACCAAATTCTATAGATCTATTATAGCATAGTTGAGCCTTTTGTGCTAGATTTAATAACTATCATTACCAAATCAAAAAGCTCTTAATGAAGTTATTCAAGCAAGAACTAGTTAGGAAGTTTCTTAGTATGTGCCCACTAACAACACAATCCTAAAAGGAGACGCAATTCAGGTCACGGCTAATTATGAAGTGAGTTGAAAGTGGACTTACATCACACTATGGCTGTAGAACCCGATTCAAAACACTTAAGGAAATCACTTCATAAAATCACCACTAACATGATACGGAACTTAGAAACTAGAGAGAGAGAGAGAATTCGAAAAAAGAGAAGAGAGAAGTGAGAGAAAAAAAGATTTTAGAATTTAAAAATAATAGTTGTGAGAGAAGAAGATTTTCATATGACAAAATATCTATATATATATCCCCTACCGATGCTTGGGATAATTAACCTAGACTTGGAGCTCGGTTTTGTTTTGGGATTAAACCGCCGAAACATATACAATATTAGATTAATGTTTAGGTAGCCGCACTTGTTCTCGTGGAAGAAGATTGTTTGTCAAAACTGCATGTGTGCATTCGATCTTTGAGTCAATTTCTGGTGCCTGATAGTAGTTATCTGAATAATGGTGAGCAGAACCAGCAAGAATGCTAATGGATTTGCACTTCTGCTAATCCTCTCAAGAACGGAATATCATAACTTCATTTTGAAACATGCTACGTGACGTCCAACACTTAGTCGTATGAGACCAGTGCGATCTAGTTCCTGTCTCTTGCTTGACAACCGTCATATATCTTACCCATTTCATGGTGACATCAGGTTTGTTAAGAAATTGAGAACTCCATTTCACGATCCTAACTTGCATTAGGTGAAAGTACTAGCAAGTTCGTTGAATCCTTGTCAACAACTCATAGACCCTAACCACAACATCAATCGCATTTATAAAACCGGGCAGTAATTAAGACTACCATACTCGGATTCACCATCCTCTAGAAGTAAACTTACCAAATCCCATAATACAGATTGGGTCCTTTACATCTTGATACGTACACCAATAAACATCATAAAATCCAAAAAAGAAAAAACGAATCCCACTTGTATGTATCCCAATAAGACCTTTCAATGTGCTTGTCCACATCTCCTTTTGCTGTGTTGCAATGCATACAACATTTGAGTAGATTTCATCCCCAATACCAGTCAGAATCAAGAAAAACAGCTCTCCTTTTCAGCTTGATAAGTAAGTTTGTTCTCATCTTCATGTTGTCGATATTGTCTCACCTGTCTTCAATGTGCAGCTACTGGTATAATGTTTATTCTGCTGCCATCACAAAAAGTCATCCATAATCAAGACAAATAGCCAACGAACACGTCAATTCTCGTTCATCTACAACAAAATATTCAAAACAAGACCAACATAAACAACGCCACCTAATCTCCACTGCTGCAATGAGTACGTTCGAGGAATATCTGGTACCGTCAAAAGATGCATTCTCAGATATTCACCATTCGATTTTAGTGTCAAGGTAATCGTAGAAAACACAGCGAATGCCACCTAGAGTATATCTCTTTATCTGGTCCAAGACATCAGAGTGATCTACCGACTCTTTTGAACAGCTGCCATATTACTCCCCTTGATAATGACAACTGGCGATATATCTGTGGAGGCACATGTTTGTTTCAACTGCGAGTACAAGACATGACTGTGAATCCAGAACCTACTTATGAATTATGAAGTGTTTTATCTCCTCACATCTTTAAGCGTTCTGGAACGTTAACGTCTGCGTGAGAAATAAACTCAATTCGAGCGCGCGTTCGACATTAAAGTTGTCAGGTCTACTCATTGAACTCTCAATGCGCGCCATGGCACGTTTCACTGGCGGAATTTAACACGTCTAATGATTTAAAACCCGATAAATGATTACACGGAAGAGATTTTTTACAAAATCAATCTAGAAAAACCGTGAGTGTATCATATATCATGATTCGGAATAACGAGCTAAAAATTCCAAAAAAAAAACGCCAAAAAGGTCAATTCTTCTCATAGGAAAAAAAATAAAGAAAAGATTATTTTGGGTCTCAAAAAATCCTTAACCAGCTAAAGTGGTTATAGCGTGATTCCTCCTCGTCTTTCTCTTCGATTTGAGAGGTCACAGGGCCCTAAAAACGATACTTACGATACATCAAAAGTTATGGCTGTTTTACTCTAGAAAGCCCTTTTCGTCACACAAAGTTTTTCTAAAAAAAATTCGTTTCGGTAGCTCCCCCCCTAACAACCCAAAAAAAATTTCTCGTTCGAATCTTCCCCCGACACGTTCGATTACCGCTTGATTCGAACCTTCCTGCTCGTAGCTCGAGCACCCGCTCGTGCATTCGATATCCGCAACGTTCTCGAAACTCCATCGTCCCCTCTCGATCGTCCGCTCGTACGATCACGCTCGTTCGCCAAGCGTACCTATCCGCTAGTTCGAATCGCTAGTTCCTCGACCCACTCCGGATCATCCGTCCGTAACATCCGACTACCGATATCGTATCGACTTCCGGCTAGTTCGGTCCGCTCGGCATCGGACACCCTCCGCTAGGTTCGTCCCGACCTACAGCTTCCGGTTCTCCGCCATCTTCATTAGTCACTCGAGTAACATCTACTAAATAACCCCAATCGAAGCCCGAGAATTTGTGAGCTCTAGCTAGGCGTTTCCAACATCAAAAAGAGCCACGAAAAAGTATTGTTGCCGAGTGATGAAGCAACCTAGGGCTCTACATCCTAAATGGAGAGCAAAGGTCACGGCGATTGAAGAGTTGAAAGACTTAACATCACTATTGTAGGAACCCGATTAACACTTCACTTCATAAATCACAACATGAATCGGAACTAGAAACTAGAGAGAGAGAGAGAATCGAAAAAAGAGAGAGAGGAGAGAGTTGAGAGAAAAAAAGATTTTAGAATTTAGAAAATAGATATTTGTGAGAGATAGATATTTTCATATGAGAAAATATCTATATATATATCCCTACGATGCGTGGGATATTTAACTAGGACTCGGGCTCGGGTTTTGTTTGGGATTAAACCCGAAACATATACAATATTAGATTAATGTTTGGTAGACGCACTTGTTCGTGTGGAAGAAGATTGTTTGTATGATGGTGCATTCGATCTTTGAGGTTTTGGTGCCTGATAGTAGTTATCTGAATATGGTTGAGCAGCCGCAAGAAGTGCTAATGGATTTGCACTTCTGGCTAATCTCTCAGAACGGATATCATTAACTTCGTTTTGAAACTGCTTAAGGACACGTCCAACACTTAGTCGTATGAGACCAGTGCGATCTAGTTCCTGTCTCTTGCTTGACAACCGTCATATATCTTACCCATTTCATGGTGACATCAGGTTTGTTAAGAAATTGAGAACTCCATTTCACGATCCTAACTTGCATTAGGTGAAAGTACTAGCAAGTTCGTTGAATCCTTGTCAACAACTCATAGACCCTAACCACAACATCAATCGCATTTATAAAACCGGGCAGTAATTAAGACTACCATACTCGGATTCACCATCCTCTAGAAGTAAACTTACCAAATCCCATAATACAGATTGGGTCCTTTACATCTTGATACGTACACCAATAAACATCATAAAATCCAAAAAAGAAAAAACGAATCCCACTTGTATGTATCCCAATAAGACCTTTCAATGTGCTTGTCCACATCTCCTTTTGCTGTGTTGCAATGCATACAACATTTGAGTAGATTTCATCCCCAATACCAGTCAGAATCAAGAAAAACAGCTCTCCTTTTCAGCTTGATAAGTAAGTTTGTTCTCATCTTCATGTTGTCGATATTGTCTCACCTGTCTTCAATGTGCAGCTACTGGTATAATGTTTATTCTGCTGCCATCACAAAAAGTCATCCATAATCAAGACAAATAGCCAACGAACACGTCAATTCTCGTTCATCTACAACAAAATATTCAAAACAAGACCAACATAAACAACGCCACCTAATCTCCACTGCTGCAATGAGTACGTTCGAGGAATATCTGGTACCGTCAAAAGATGCATTCTCAGATATTCACCATTCGATTTTAGTGTCAAGGTAATCGTAGAAAACACAGCGAATGCCACCTAGAGTATATCTCTTTATCTGGTCCAAGACATCAGAGTGATCTACCGACTCTTTTGAACAGCTGCCATATTACTCCCCTTGATAATGACAACTGGCGATATATCTGTGGAGGCACATGTTTGTTTCAACTGCGAGTACAAGACATGACTGTGAATCCAGAACCTACTTATGAATTATGAAGTGTTTTATCTCCTCACATCTTTAAGCGTTCTGGAACGTTAACGTCTGCGTGAGAAATAAACTCAATTCGAGCGCGCGTTCGACATTAAAGTTGTCAGGTCTACTCATTGAACTCTCAATGCGCGCCATGGCACGTTTCACTGGCGGAATTTAACACGTCTAATGATTTAAAACCCGATAAATGATTACACGGAAGAGATTTTTTACAAAATCAATCTAGAAAAACCGTGAGTGTATCATATATCATGATTCGGAATAACGAGCTAAAAATTCCAAAAAAAAAACGCCAAAAAGGTCAATTCTTCTCATAGGAAAAAAAATAAAGAAAAGATTATTTTGGGTCTCAAAAAATCCTTAACCAGCTAAAGTGGTTATAGCGTGATTCCTCCTCGTCTTTCTCTTCGATTTGAGCGGTTGTGTAAGCAATGCACGTTCACGGGATTTTACACGTCTATGATTAAAACCGATAAATGAATTAACGGGATTTTACAAAATCAATAGAAAACCGTGAGTGTTTTGATTCGGAATCAGCGGCGAAAAATTCCAAAAAAAACTGAAAAATGTCAATTTCTCATAGAAAACGATGTTTTTGGGCTTCGAAAAATCCTTAACCAGCTAAAGGGTGGTTACAGCGTGATCCGTCACGTTTTTCTCTTCGATTTGAGAGGTCACGGGCCTTAAACGGACTTACGGATCAAAAGTTATGGCTGTTTTACTGAAACCCTTTTCGTCACACAAGTTTTCTAAAAAAAATTTCGTTCGGTCCAAGAAATTGCTCGTTCGATCCCACTCGTTCGATTCCGCTAGTTCGGTCCGCTCGTTCGGTCCGCTAGTTCGGTCCGCTAGTTCGGTCCGCTAGTTCGGTACCCTAGTTCGGTCCGTTCGTTCGGTTCCGCTCTTCTTGTCACTCGAGTATCACTATAAATAACCCAATGAAGCCGAGAATTTGTGAGCTCTAGCTAGGCGTTTCCAACATCAAAAAGAGCCACGAAAAAGTATTGTTGCCGAGTGATGAAGCAACCCAACTGCCGAATCTAATAAGCTTACAACAACAAAAAAAACCACGCTATCCACCCGAGGCGATTGATACCAATTGTAGGAACCCGATTAACACTTCACTTCATAAATCACAACACGAAACAAGAAACTAGAGAGAGAGAGAATCGAAAAGAGAGAGAGAGAAGAGAGAGAGATGAGAGAAAAGATAGAAAAAGAAATTTAGATATTATGAAAACTAGATATTTTCTTAAAAGAAAATATCTATATATATTTAGATATTTTTAGAAAATATCTAAATATATATATACCCCTACACATTTAATGTGACGCGCGGGATATTTAACTAGGACCCGGGCTCGGGTTTTGTTTGGGATTAAACCCGAAACATATACAATATTAGATTAATGAGCCGAATTAACAGAATAATATTTTATTACAAACGTTAACTAAATAAAGACCGAAGCTCCATCGTAGAGTGAAGAGCTTCCTTGTTCGACACTCAATAAAATTTGAGGCTAACAATGTTTGTTGAATCTTTGAGTTCTAGCTCATAAATCTTTTAGTTGTTTTGGCCTAAACGTCATCCAAACTTTGATGGTATTCAATTTCACTTTGTTCCTCCAGATTAAAAGCTTTTGAGTCTTCTATTCAGATGGAAGACTTCTCACAGTTTTATGTTTATGTTCCTCTTGAGAAATTATGTTCACCTTGGATCTCCAATCTGACACTAAATAAGTTTTGCAACCGTAATCAAAAGTTTGATCCATTGTTTATGAGCTTGATCCTGGAAACAGTTTGTATATTGTGCTGGAGTAGAGTCTTCTGGAACTTTCTTGATTCCTTGTTACCTCCATACATCTTCTCTATGGCTTCCAATGATCAGTTTTGCATCCTTATATGAATGAATCTTTGGTTGATCCATTATTTGGGAGAGCCAATCAAAGAGTTCCTCTAGCTTTCATCTCATTCCTCCTATCCTGCTTTTCTTCTACAGTAGTAGGTTCATATTCTGTCTCAACTTCTCTAATTTTTCTTTTCAGCACTTTGTTGCCATTCAGAATTACTTCCCAGAGGGAGTAATCCTAGTCATGAGTATTATGTTCTTATCTTATTAATAGACGATCATATATTCCCCTGGGTTAAGGATAGGAAGTTTTGTAGTCAGAGTTGTAGAGGTAGTCTCTGCCTCCATCTTATCACTGAGAGATAGATCTAGTAGAGATTGATTGTTTATTCTGATTCAAAGCTTCACAACAAGCTCTGATACCACTTGTTGATCCCAATGAATAGATCTTTAACTCCTTAGCTTGATATAAGGTTTAGTATCCTTGGATAAATCCAAAAGTACTAAGAATGAAACTTTGAGTGAATGGTATAAACTATGCAGAATCTAGTTTATACCACTAAGAAGTATACTCAATGGAACAGTAACGTATGTTTGACAAAACAGAAAATATAACCAAAACAATAAGCTTCAATATATTAATACGAACACCCTTTGATAGTGTTAGGGTTTACAACCTTGAAGCTATGAGAACTATGAGAAACTTATATCTAAAACCATAACCTAGGATCTCCTTTTATATATCAAGGAGTCCTTTACAAGATAACTACAAATCTTCTAAACTTCTAAAAGATATCAACATATCTTCTAATTATATAAGATATACACAATATAAGTCCATACATATCACAAAACACGTTTACCTCTTCATCATTACTAATCTTCATGCAGCAGTATAAAGTTTATCTTTACCAACATTAAGTTAGAACTAGTAGTACTAACTTTTACTCTAGCAGTACTAACCAGTTAGTAATGTTAGTTATAATCTGAGTTATACAAACTTTTTTGACTTGGCAGTACTAAGTATAAAGACCTTTAATTCCCAACAAAAACTGTTTTTAACAATGAAATTATTTCATTTCTAAAATCTTTAAAAGACATCTTCAATGTGTTTGATAAAGATCTTCTAAATGAAATAATGGAAGAACAAACAGTTTTTGACTAAATGGAAGTGGCTGTTCAACAGTCTTTAGTTGATAAACAATGTTTGGAAATTGCTAAGAAAGAAATTCTTTTTGGAAAATGATCGACTCTTACAAAAAATTATGTCTCAAGATGTACTGTTAACTGTGATGAATTCTATGTCTTTGAATAATGATTCTGTAAATATGGAAATGCAAAAGTGTGAATCGTGTGAAAAGTGTTTGAATCTTGATGCTGAGCTTTCCAAATCAAAACAAGCATATAATGATTTTTTGAAAAATTACTCACAACTTGAAAAACATTGTATTTCTCTCGAAGCATCAATACAATTACACACAGAAGTTTTTTCTCAAAACGTTAAATTGGCTGTTAATCAAAATGCTGTTGAAATTCAAGAATATTTTGAAATCAATGATTTGAAAGCTCGGCTACAAGATAAAGACAAGACCATTTATAAGTTTAAGGATACTATTAAATCTTTGAGAGAGAATACCAAGGAAGAGAACGTTAATCATGATAAATGTGATCTTGAGCCCATAAATAAGGAACTGGAAAATAGTGTGGCAAAATTGCTTTCTGAGAATGAATGTCTTTGTAATGAAATTAATCATGTGAAATAGGTTTTTAAAGATCAGTTTGACTCAATCAAACAGACACGTGTTCGTCATAAAGAACAAGGTGACTCTTTAATTAACAAACTGAACTTAAAATCTATGGAAAATGAGGATTTAAAAGCTCAAATTCAAGAATTTTCTTGTGATATAAACCATCATTGAATAAAACTATTTTTGAAAATTATAAGGGAATGAAATTGTTGGATAATGTGTACTCACAACTTCTGCCACCAATATTGATCAGGTGTTTTTCCAGCTTGAGTTAGTTACCTTTTGCCTCCTTTGTTATTGCCAACAAATAGGGTATTCAATTAGACTATCTTAGACACACTCAAGAACAAGCTAATACACTTTGGGAATTAGTCGAACAAGCTAAAGTGAAACAACCTTTAGATAGAGAGTTAGACTTTGCCTGTAAGTATGCCACAAGAATTCAGGAGTTGCTTGTATATGTTCAAGATACGTGCCCTAATGTTTTTTTACCCCCCCCAATAATATATATTATTGTCCGTTAACTACCTAGTCCTAAGATGGTTGTTGTCACACCCTATGAACATATGTCAAGAAAGTTAGGTTTTGCTGAAATCTCTCACATCCTACTAAGCCAAACATTTAAACAGGTTGAGTCTTCAAATACATCAGATTTTAAACACACTGTGTTGGCTTTCTAGAGGTGTGAATCTGTTCTACTAAGTGCAGGGTTAGTTCAAAGCCTTCCAAGCAATAAAAAGAATGATATGATCTCGCAAACACTAAGTAGGAACAAGAAGAATAAAGTAGAAGCCCAACCTAGGAAAGTTAATAAAATGAATCGTGTTGTTAAACCTGTTTGTGATGTTGATGTTAAGCAGTCACTGTCGAATGCGAATTCTGAAATTCTATGTGCTGCTTGTAATAAATCTATGTTTGATGGTGTTCATGATAAATATATTCTTGATCTTGTGCAAAATGGGAATAACCGTACTAAATCTGCTAAGAAACATAAAAAACAAAATATTTGGAAACCTACGGGTCATGTATTCACTGAAGTAGGATTTAAGTGGAAACCAACAGGCAGAACCTTCACTATAGTTGGTAACTCGTACCCTTTAACTAGGATCACCTCAACTAATGTAGCCCCCCCCCCCCCCCAAAAAAAAAAAACTGCCTCTAAGCAAACACTTTCACTCAGCTGAAATACAAAAACCAAAGATTAAAGTCTATAGCAGGAAACCAAAAAATGTTAAAAACATAGGTTCGAGTAAAATAGCTAAGATTGTAGAATCTAAGAATGCTAACCACTCGGAACCCAATCAAACTTGGGGATCCAATGCAACAGATTTTCCTTCGTCATTATTCTCTTTCATGAAAGGTTGTCCAGATTGTGCTCTGATATTAGACTCTGGTGTTTGAAACACATGACAAGGGAATCACTATCAGCTCCCATGAACTTCTGTCAGTTAAATCTTCTGGGTACTGTTAGATTTTGGGAGACGACCAAAATTGAAAAAGGAATATGGGGGTATGGTTGACTATCAGCTGGGAAACGTAGTTATCTTCAAGGGTTATTTTTTTCTTACTAGTTGAAGGGACTTGGTATAACTTGTTTTCTGTTGGCCAATTTTGTGATGTGGATCTTGAAGTTGCATTTCAAAAAAACACTTGCTTTATTTGCAATTTAGAAGGTGTTGATCTACTTTCGGGGTCCCGAGACACAAATTTGTACCTAATTTCTCTCATTGACATGCTTAAATCATCTTTGATCTGTCTTCTATTCAAAGCGTCAAAGACTAAGAGCTGGTTATGGCACCATCGCTTATCTCATCTCAACTTTGGTACTTTGAACAAGCTAGCTAAAGACGGTCTTGCACGAGGAATTCCTAGACTTAAATTTCAGAAAGATCATTTGTGTTCAGCATGTGCATTAGGGAAAAGCAAAAAATCCTCTCATCAACCCAAAGCTGAAGACACTAACCAAGAGAAACCATATCTTTTACATATGGATTTGTGTGGCCCGATGTGTGTGGCTAGTATTAACGGTAAAAGGTAAATCTTAGTTATAGTCGACGATTACTCAAGATTTACCTGGGTTAGATTTTTTAAGACAAAAGATTAAGCTCCTGCGGCCATCATTAAATGTATTAAAAATATACAAGTGAGTTTGAATGCCACTGTCCAGAATGTTTGAACAGATAATGGAACCGAATTTGTCAATCAGACACTTTATGAATTTTATGAAAATGTTGGCATCTCACATCAAACTTCTATAGCCCGCAATCTACAGCTGAACGGCGTTATCGAAAGGCAAAACCAGACTCTTGTAGAAGCTGCTCGTACAATGTTGATATTCTCTAAAGCTTTATTATTTCTTTGGGTTGAAGCTATCAACACAGCTTGCTATACCTAAAACCGTTCTTTGATACGCCTCCGATACAATAAAACTCCATACGAGCTTATGCAAGACAAGAAACCGGACTTATTATTCCTTCATGTCTTTGGTTCACTTTGTTATCCTACCAATGACCATGAGGATCTGAGTAAATTTGATGCAAAAGCAGACATTGGGATTTTCGTTGGTTACGCGCCTGCAAAGAAAGCATTCTGAATCTTCGACAGAAGGACCAGGATAATTACTAAAACAATTCATGTGACGTTCGATGAGCTAACAGCAATGGCTTCTGAACAATTCAGTTTAGGACTCGGGCTTCATTATATGAATCCTGCTACATCCAATACAGGACACAGTTTAAAACCTGTTTCTCAACAACCTTGTATTCCACCAAACAGAGATGATTGGGATCGTTTGTTTCAACTAATGTTCGATGAATAATTTCATCCTCCAACTATTGCTGTCTCTCCAGTTCAAGAAGCTGCAGCTCTAAGTGCTAAAGTTTTAGCTGAGTCTCTTGTATCAACTTACATTGACCAGGATGCTCCATCAACAAGTATTCCCTCATCACAAGAACATGAACATTCTCCAACCATTTCTCAAAGTTTTGAAGAATCACCAAAAACACCAACATTTCATGATGATCCACTTAATGAATATCCTTAGGAAGACTCAACTTCTCAAGGATCATCATCTAATGTGAGACAAATCCACACTCCATTTGAATACCTTGGCAGATGGACTAAGGATCATCCTATAGCAAACGTGATCGAAGATCCTTCTCGCTCTGTATCTACAAGGAAACAACTTGAAACTGATGCCATGTGGTGTTATTTTGATGCTTTCCTAACTTCAGTAGAACCAAAGAACTTCAAACAAGCAATGACCGAACCATCATGGATCGATGCAATGCAAGAAGGAATTCATGAATTTAAAAGACTTGGTGTTTGGGAATTGGTGTCGTGTCCAGAAAACGTATTATTAATCAAACTCAAATGGATTTATAAGGTCAAAACAGATGAATCTGACGGGGTACTAAAGAATAAGGCTTGACTAGTTGCTCAAGGATTCAGACAAGAAGAGGGTATCGATTTCGAGGAATCATTTGCACCGGTTGCTAGAATAGAGGCCATTCATATCTTCGTTGCTAATGCCGCTCATAAGAATATGACGATCTACCAAATGGACGTCAAAACGGATTTGTTAAATAGCGAGCTTAAAGAAGAGGTCTACGTTTCACAACCAGAAGGATTTGTTGACGAGGATAACCCATCGCACGTGTACAAGCTCAAAAAGGCTCTTTACGGTCTCAAACAAGCACCACGTGCATGGTATGATATGCTGTCAAGCTTCCTTATCTCTCAACAATTCTCCAAAGGTTTAGTTGATCCAACACTCTTCATACGACATGCTGGAAATGACCTATTACTGGTACAAATTTATGTTGACGATATAATATTTGCATCCACTAATACTGCCATGTGTGATGAGTTTGCTAATCAGATGACGAATAAGTTCAAGATTTCGATGATGGGGTAAATGTCATTCTTTATAGGATTACAAATTTCTCAAAGTACCAGAGGCATCTTTATAAACCAATCTAAATATGCTTCTGAAATTGTTAGAAAATATGGTTTGCATTCTGCTGATTCTGTAGACACACCCATGATTGAAAATAAGAAACCAAATGAAGATCTACAGGGGAAACAAGTTGATGCTACACTTTACCATGGCATGATTGGATCCTTAATGTATCTTATAACTAGTAGACCTGACCTTAAATATGTTGTCTGCTTATGTGCCCGGTATCAGGCTAAGCCTACCGAAAAGCACTTACAAGCGGTGAAACAGATCTTTCAATACCTTAATGGAACCATTAGCATGGGTCTATGGTACTCGAAGGATACCGAAATGTCACTCACAGCTTATGCAGATGCCGATCACGCGGGGTGTCAGGACACTAGACGTAGTACATCAGGAAGCGCTCAGTTCTTAGGTGACAAACTTGTTAGCTGGTCGTCAAAGAAGAAAAAGAGCACTGCCATCTCAAGTACAGAGGCTGAATATATAGCCTTATATGGGTGTTGTGCTCAAATCCTATGGATGCGTTTACAACTAACAGATTATGGTTTTCAATTCTATAAAGTTCCTCTGTACTGTGATAACAAGAGTGCGATTGCTCTATGCTGCAGCAATGTTCAACACTCACGAGCCAATCACATCGATGTTCGCTACCATTTTATAAAGGAGCAAGTGGAAAACGGAATCGTGGAATTATACTTTGTCCGGACTGAATACCAACTCGCTGACATCTTTACCAAACCTTTGCCAAGATAAAGATTTAACTTCTTGATCGAAAAGCTCAATATGAGAAGCATGTCTCCAGAAACGTTGAAACGTCTGGCAGAGGATACGGACGAGTAATGGTGGTAACTCATATACTGTATCATATGTACATAAGAAAACATAAAAATACAAAAATATTTTTCTTTTATATAAAATTTTCAAAAACAAAATTAAAAATTAAAAAATTAGAAAAATATAAAAATATGTATCTCTGGCATGTCTTCTGAAAATCGATAACATTTACGGCCTTAGATATAACACCCTGTGTTTTAGAGTCATTGACGACGTCGATAAATCTATTATGTATCTTTTGTATTGTACGTGTTTGTTTTAAATCATAAACGTTAAGCTAAATCGCGTAGGCTAAAAATTAGCGTTCAATATAAACGGGCATCAAACAATTAAATGTTTACATCAAGCAAGGGTTAAGTAATTATTTTGAGGATAATTATTAACCTTGTTCATTTTATTTTTATCGGATACGTAAAGTGTATACGTTTCGCGATAAATTGCGTTTAGGCACTCCCGGAGCCACCAAAACTTTTCTACGCTTCAACAAATACCCACATTTATACCCAATACATAAAAGTTACAAAAATATATCATATGTATCATAAGATTTTTCAAAGATAATTTCGTCACTCAATTATGACAAACAACTCTTTAAATAGACAAAACGGGTCATTATTTAAGGGGGAGAAATATCATCAAATAATCTTTTAAAATGGTCTTTCAAAATAAGTCACGGAATAAACGGATAAAGTTTATGATAATGACAGATAACAATTTCAAGGGGAGTTAATAGATTTTAAATACACGAGCTTTAGATGTCATTTGTTTTAAACTTTAGGGACTTATTTGAAATATGAGACCTAGTGAGTATAGGCTTTAAATGACATTCGATCAATATTGCCAACACCTCATAGTTGTAAAAGACTTAGAGTGTTTGGAAATAACAACTTGTTTTAAAGGCCTTGAAGTTGATTCTTACGGAATAGATCTAAGCTTAGTTATAGCTCAAACACGATCTCAAGTATATGTGGGTATAAGGTTTTGCTGGTTTCGGGGTGTCAAAACCAGCAAGGGGGAAGGAGTAGATGTATACTTGATAAAGTCCATGGCCTTCTTTTGAAGTACTCTTTTTAATTATTAGCATTTCTTTGTTTCTTTCGGGTGCACTATTTCATACTTGTAGAAGAGGACATATTGTCATTAGTCATTATGCATCATTTGAGTACTAGGGAGGAAGTGCTTGGGAGTATAATTATTTAAAACCGTGGAGAATAATTCTTTTGATTCAATATATGTTCCTCAAACGGTTTAATCTCTAATACTTAATTTTAAAAGGTCAGTAGAAACTTTTGATAAAGAGGTACCTATAGGTGAATAATTATGATGATTCCTTAAGATAGTCAGTAATTCTGCAGAAGATTGAGTACATTTGGGACTTAGTTTAACAAGGTGTTTTCATTTCGACTACTTAAGAAGGAATTATTGTGACATCCGGGACTTAGTTGACTTTGGTGTTACAATTTATATCATCACTATTGTATAAGGAGAAATACGGACATTCGGGACTTAATTGACTTTGGAGTTGCGGTATCAAATTCTTGAAAGGATTAATTGTGTTCTTCAGATATTTGGGCTTTTTACATCAAGACTGCTTGAGGCGGCTTGCAAGAAAGTGTTGAATCTACTCAAGAAAGGATTGCTGATTTAGGGGGAAGCTAAGACAACTTCTTATGAGAGACTACAGGGAAGACCTACGGCTGCTTCAAAGAACCATATGATTTCATCATATGATGTTCTCATCATTCAGGTCAAACCTCGTACATAATAATCTTGTGAATATATAAATGTGTAGTGTAGACTTAATGGTGATAATGAGAAGTGCTCGAGTACAAAATTTTCAAGAATTTCTTAGTAAATTCAAAATTTCTCAAATTATTGTACTCAGCACTTTCTTATATACCCTCAAATATTAAGGGGGAGCATTAAAATGTTCCTGATAGTTTTTGTGTAACATTTTGTCCCCGAACGTTTAATCAATTGATATCTAAAATATCAAGGGATTAACATTTTGGATAAAGGGAGAAAATGTGATTAAACTGAACCTAAATTGTACTGGAATGTGATCATATAAAATGGACTCAATGCACTCTACACTTAGCATGTACTACGATTACGATGCACATGTTAAGGGGGAGCTTTTAGTGATGATGAAAAACTCTCAAAGTGTAAATCTTTTGATATTTATATCAAACACTTTGATTGAACTCTTTCAATGATTTTGGTTTTGGATTGTGATGGATACCCAAAAGTCCAACAATGTACTTTAAATTTATGGGCTTATAAGGCGGTAGCATAGGAATCAAATTTCATGACTAGCAGAACTAGAGGATCTACTCGGGAATCCACTAGTTAGTGTAGAAGTCCTTATGTATGAACAAAGGAGTAAAAGTGAGTTAGGAAAATAGTGCCCGACATGAGATGGAGCTAGTATTGGAACAAACCCAACAAGGTACTAGTTATGAAGTCTCGGTAAGCATTAAAGGGGTTGAAGAATGAAAAAGAAATGTAAGGATAAAGGGTGAAAAGAAAGAAGCCCTCCATACACTTAGGCAGAAACCGGGTCAATACATAATCTGTCAAAAAAACTAAGGTGTTGTCTGACATTGAAGACAATCATAGACCCAGTGACGCTTTGCACAACCCTCCCTAGCCACTCAAGGTCTCTCAACAGACTCTTGTTTCATTTCTCACAGAGATTACACGGCCTTTCTTGTCGACCTTCTCAACTCGGAGTTGGTTGATATTGAAAATGGTGGCAGTCTATGCTCTCCAGCCTCTAATCCACTAAAACAAAGTGCACTATTCAAGTCTTGATCCAAAAGAGATCATCTTATATTTCATTTAGGACACTTGTCAAATCATGCTATGCTAGTCACACAATGTGAATAACATGTTAACATATTAAGAGTCCTACGCGTTATCCTTGTGATTTTGCCAAAACATCCGAGTGATTTCATTAACTATGAAGATGAAAATCCTGCTTGAGCTAACATCAAACAAGCTCATGGTAAGTGACTTGTGTAATTCTATATGAATCAAACTTGTGACAACTGGAAAGAAATGATGGTGCGATTCTATAAGAATCAAACTTGTTCTAGGTTATGAGTTGACGATTGATGAGGAATTTTGAAATGATTAACACTCTCGATGTGTCACAAAACCACTTTTACAAGTGACACGTCGATTGATTTTCAAATCAATTTTTATTTTCAATCGGTGAGATAGTAACTCACTAGTTCACTCTTATCGTGCGATCTGCTTTGAGATGTTCCGATAATAAGAACATGCTGAGTTTGATGAATCTGATACATATGTGTGAGAAAGATTCGATACTTCAGCCTGGATAAAATCCTTTCAAGGGAGATTCTTACTTAAATTGATTCTTAACCTGATCCACAGTCGATCCTCACAGTATTCGAAGGTTACTTCATTACCATCCACAGGAGCGAATGACAAACGTCATTTTCGTCCACATGCATTTATTGCTAACTGTTTTAATGCAGGTATATTTAGATGGAGGTGACAGGTACCTGATTCCATCTGACTCCCAAGATTCATAACCACATGCTCTATACCGACGACTAATATAAACGACATCATGAAAGCTCAGTACATGTTTCAGACTTAGCTACCTCTGTATCGTACATCCTTCTGAACGACATAAGGGTTAAAGTTTAATGAAATTCAAGAAAGATGCATTATTAAAGCTTTCAAGATTATCAAATTCAAGAAAGAGTCATGGGATCTCGGTCCAAAAGTCACGAGTTCAAAGGTGGCCAAAGTTTAAGATGGTAAAAAGAAATTATGAATTAGTTGATGATCTCAAGGTACTCAAGATCACATATTCACATACAAGTCAAGCTAAAGGAAAAAGCTCAAGCTAAACGTCAATGATCACTTCACAAAGAAGCAACGAACAAATGGATCAACTATTACACAAAAAGGACTCAAGATCAAGACAAGAAGCTTCAACGATTAATGATCAAGGTCACAAGGAGAGATCTCTATGATCACCCCTTAGGGGGAGATTGTTAGGAACACAGAAAGTGTTGATCATTTATGAGATCTCAACGATCGTCCCTTAGGGGATATTGTTAGGAATTTAGTTTTTAGTAAAGTGACGATCATTATCGATCTCACGAGCAGCTTAGTAATAGTTAGTCCAATTCACATGTAATATCTAACAGTAATTCATAACCGGGTCGGCTTTTAGAAAGCTCGGCCTGCCAACTATGTAAGTATATTAACCCTCTCCACACATGGAGAGGGTGTTGGTTGAATCATTTTACACACACATTTTGTGTGTTTTTCTATGTGTTTTTCCCTTCTACTTTCTCTACTCTACTTTATGTTAGCCTTTAAATATTGAGTCGAAAATGAAGTTCGTCATTATGTATGTTACTCTCGGTTCAATCTATTAGTTAAAGTTGAAAATAGGAAAAGTATCGATGATTCTGGCTCGATAATTTAAAACTAATATTTGTATATGTTTGGGTTTTAATCCCAACAGACCCGAGCCCAGACCCCCCCCCCCCCCCATAGTTAAATATCCCGCACATCACTTTAATGTGTCAGGGTATATAAGTAACTTTTCCACCTAGGAAAAAAAATTGATTTCATTTATAATATTTCACTTTTCTATATTCTCTCTCAACTCTCTCTCTCTCTCTCTCTCTCTTCTTTCTCTCTCTAGAAATCAACTCTCTTTCTCTTTTCTTGATCGATTCGTGATTTGTTATATGAAATGATATACGGGATCCTGCAATTGGTATCAGAGCAAAGGGTGGATTTGTGTTTGTTTGTGTGGAATATGTGGGTTGGTTTGTTTATTTTTTGGTTCGAAAAAAAATAGCAAGAAAAAGCCAAGATTGATCTTTGTTTGTGGTTAAAAGTGTTAAAGATTTGTACTTTCAGGCTAAGAACTATCCCTTGCATCATTACTAGGTGGTTTTAACATCATTTTGTAGCTTTCAAAAAAGTTTGATGATTTTTTCTTGGCTGCGTTTTGACTAAATAAAGGGGTGTTCTTGATTGCGTTTTGCCTATTGCGTTTTTGAGGGATGCGTTTTGCTATTTGCGTTTTGGGTATTTCGTTTTGCATATTGCGTATTTGGGTTATTGCTTTTTGCCTATATGCGTTTTGGTCCTGCGTATTTGCTATTGCATTATTGGAGGTATTGCGTTTTGGGTATTGCGTTTTGCCTATTGCGTTTTGGGTCTTGCGTTTTGCCTATTGCGTTTTGGTTCCTGCGTTTTGGTTCCTGCGTTTTGCCTCTGCGTTTTGCCTAATTGAAGACCCTTATTGCGTTTTGCCTAGGGGAGACTCTGTCCATTTCATTTCTTGGTTGTATTTTGTCTCAAGAATTGACTGCGTTTTGTCTAAGGTGTCTTACTGCGATTTGCTTCTTGTGTTTTGTCTACCTTGAAGACCTATACTGCGTTTTGTTAGACAGAAACTCTGGCAAAATTTCTTCTTCACTGCGTTTTGTCTCAAAACAAATCATTAACCTAAACATTAAACAATGACTTAAAAGACAAATCTAACATCAAACAAACCAGAAAACACAAACGATTATTGATTCATGGTTTTTTATTGATTTTATAAAATCCCGTTAATTCATTTATCAGTTTTAATCATAGACGTGTAAAATCCCGTGAACTTGAATTGCATAGAAGACCACAACTTCAATCACATCATATCTACTTAGATCCAAGCAACTTTCACTCTTATAAATCTAACCCATTCATTCTCTTGTCTACTTCCCACGTCAATAAATCCTCAACAGATAGTCAAATTCACAACAATTTCATGCAATTGGTTCATAAGGATCATCCACGATGCTTTGGACAGATAGATATTCACAATGGAGATCATGTTTTCTTTATATATACATTGACACGAAACCAATTGGTGAGGGACTGAGAAAAAGCATACTATCTGGTCCCTACGTGCCATCTACTGTACTAGTTCAAGTTGTTGCTGCAACGAACGGGTAATCCTGATTACAACAACATTATCACAATTTTAAACAAGTATTGAACATGACTCCAGAGAAACAAGAACACCTTCCTGTCTGAAAAAGAAGCATTTTTATTGCTTTTAACTGGTATTGGAGATGATATCTTATTCCATGTTCTGCTGTAACAACGAATGAGATGTGGATAGCCATTGAAAGGCTACAACAGGTTGTGAATCATTGAATGTCTAAGATGTAAGGACCAATATGTTCGGGAATTGGGATGTTTACTTCTCGAGATAGAGATATCAATGAGTTCGTATTACTCTACCAGTTTATAAATGATGATATGATATTGACAAGGAACAACTTGCAAGTTACTACAATGCAAGTGAATGTTTAATTTCTTCAACAACTTCAACCAGAATGGTCAAGATTTGTGACGGTTGTCAAGCAATAAAAAAAATAGACACCATCTCATATCACACACTTTTTGACATTCTGAAGCAGTATCAAAATGAAGTTAATGATATCCGTGCTGAGAGAATAGCCAAAAGTGCAAATCCATTAGCACTTCTTGCGGCTGCTCAACCATACTTAGATAATTACTATCAAGCACCAAAACCTCAGAGAACAAATACAACATCATCTTCCACAAGACCAAGTGCATCTACCAGACACAAAGGCAAAGAGATCGCCAAACCAGTTACACCTCAATCTGAGTCAGTATCTGAAGAAGACAGTGATCCTGAACAAGCTTAGAGGGATAAGGACATGCAAAAGAATTTGGCACTCCTTGCAAAATTTTCATAGGCTCTACAAACCTACCAACAACAACCTTCGAACTTCTTCAAACTCCAGGAACAAGACTGAAGATACCACACCAAGGTATAACAACGACAATCAGTCAGGGCAGTTTGGGAATCAAAGGACAATGACAGTTGCTGGGGCTAGGGAAACTGTAGGAAGTCAGGTAGTGCAACAGAATGGGATACAGTGCTTTAACTGCAAGGGATTTGGCCACTATGCAAAGGAATGCAGGAAGCCAAAGCGGGTTAAAGACTACACGTATCACAAGGAAAAGATGATGATGTGTAAACAAGCTGAACAAGGTGTTCCACTGCAAGCTGAGCAAGCTGATTGGCTAGCGGACACGGATGAAGAGATTGATGAACAGGAATTGGAAGCACATTACAGTTTCATGGCAAAGATTCAGGAGGTCTTACCTGAAGAATCCAGTTCTACTGATCAGCCATTGGAACAGGTACAAAACCATGATGAAAATAATGTGTTTGCAAATGAAAGACGACATTCTGAGCAACCTGAATCCATTAATGACACATATGTTTTGGAGAAGGATGATAGCAATGTCACTCCTGATTCATCAAATATATGTAATAATGATAATCAGGTTGACCAAAATGCTGCAGAATGTGTTGATGAGCGTGCTGCGCTTGCTAATTTAATTTGCCATATTTAACTTATTGTATACTGAGGGGAAACAAACGATTTTAAGTCCAATTAAAGAAGCAACGCATCATTGACTCTAGAAGTGGAAAAGAGGCAAACTATGCTTGATGGAGACTAGTGAGGGCTCTGGGGGAGTGTTTACAGTTGTCAGGATAGTTGTCTGTTTGCACTCAGAACAAACAGACTGATTTGAGATGTACATTGGACTTTAATGACCAGAATGATTGATTATGACATTCTTCAAACAAAGTTAAATGAAACTCTAGGACTATTAGCTCGTAAAGACATTGACATAAAAGAAGGTTTAAAAACTAAAGCCTATGAAATTTCAGTTGTCAATCAAAAACACGATGAGTTAGTAAAAAGGAGTCTTTTAACAAAGTCACAATTTGAAGGTCAACTCAAAGAGAAAAGTTGGTCAATTTTTTAGGAGAATTTAAAGGTTAAGGAAGAAAAAGATATTGACAAAATGATTGAAATGGACAAACAATTAAAGTTTTTGAATGAAATTGTTTACACTCGTAATCAGTCAATTCAGACCATTCATATGTTAGCACCTAAATGCTCGACATATAATGGTAGACCAAACCTTCCCCCCCCCCTCACCGTTGCTATCCAAGGTACCTCAAGAAAGCTCAATCTGAAAAGCCCTGTTTGTATGAGATCCCATATGATACTTCTGATCTTGCAAACAGATTTGCCCCTAATAGGGAAGAGACCATGACTCTTGCAAATGAGAGTAGATCAAAATTGAATAAAGATTATGTTAAACCATATGATTACACAAGACATAATAGTCTTTATGAAATTTTCAAAGCACCACCTCCCTGGGAGTTTCTTTATCGTTGGAAAGGCAAAGAAGTTAGGAAGACAATGTGGAGAAAACCGTTTCGTCTTAGAACAAAACCAAACATTGCTAAAAACGTTGCCTTTCTACCCGTTTCAAAATCCATTAGTAAAAGTAGACAAGTTTTTTAACGACACCCCCCCCCCCCCCCCCCCCCCCCCCCCCCCCCCCCCCCCCCCCCCCCCCCCCCCCCCCCCCCCCCCCCCCTGACATTTAACATACAATCAATTAGAGATTGTTGATCAAGCTTCGGTTCTAAACTTGACTAGTGATTATTTTTCGTGGTGCCAACTGCTAAAGATATGGAAGTTTTGATAAAAACCTTATTAATGCCTCTTTCTATAAAAACTCAATTGTTAGTTTTCGTTTTGAAACATGAACTTAAACGGAAATGCATGAAGATTTTGGAGTACATTTATCCCTGAAAAAGAGGTGACGAACTTGAATCTATGAAAAGCTAATTTTTCAAACATATATGGATCTACTTCTCGAAGGAGTGTGTGTATAAAGATGTACATGTTCATATTTGCATTCTCTGTTTGATATTTAAATGTGGGGGTTTATGCTGAATTACAATGCTTGTATCTTCATAAAGTCAAAGAATGTAAAGTCTTGCACAAAAGCTTTCAAAAAAAAACTGAACCTGTTACAAGAAGTTCATATAAGCTTTTAAGAGTTTTGCTTAAACTTGAAACCACTCGATTTCACTTGAACTTGCTTTTACTACAATGTAAAGAAACAAATGAAAACAACTCAGTTTTCAAACGGAAAATGGATCAAATGTTATTTCCCCCCCCTAAAAGAAACATGAACAATAATCATGAAATACAAGGATTTGAATGCTCAAATGCAAGACAAGAACATAGCATTCAGTGAGTTAAGAAAACTCATGAGAAAAGCAAAGGAAAGTCTGTGGAAAACTTAGTTTGATATACCAACTATTGTTTCGACTACCAATATGCTCACTGGATTCCGAACCATCAGTTTTAGGAAAACCAACTCCTTTTTCAAATTCTCCTGAAATGAGAAGTTTTCAAAATACAAAATGTTGGTAATAAAATTATGTGCAGATTGGTTGGTTTAAACAAGTCATCTCAGCAGAATTTGCCTCAGATAGAAAACCCAAGCAAGAAATACACTCGAATGTGCTAAACAGGAATGTTATCAGAATTGCCACTACCACAACACTAACTAGAACACAACAGTTGCCTCATGCTTCAAGGAATATTAATCCTCACGTGTCTAAATCTACAGGAGCAAATCACTAAGTAGTGTTAGCGACACAAATTAAGGATATCAAGTTAAAGATAAGGTTGTGCCAAACAATAGTCAAGTGAAGTTTAACCACAGGAAGTAGAAGAACACCATAGGATTTCAAGTATTTATAGGAAAACTGTAACACCCTCAAATCTGAGCACGTAGCAGAATGTTTGAATATCCAAGGGCGTTACATTTATGGATCAATAGCACAAGATCTAAAAACGACTACTAAACGTGTCGTTTGAAAAAGATACATTGGATTAACAAAATACTCGTTTGTTACATAAGCCCATGGCTTCAAATTGTTCAACATTATAAATAAAGATTTTGGTTTATAACAATTGTCCCCAAAGAGTAATAAGACCCCAAATCTTAAGTGTTGACGCTTCAATTATTGACTCCCAATGTATCATCGCACCCCGTGCCTTATTGACTGAAATAACATGATTAAAACTTCAACAATAAAGTTGGGTGTATTCATAGGATTTATGTAAATCTTCATAGTTTAGCGACAGCCAGATTTCTGTGTAGGATTTAGCAACACATGAAAACATCATAAAAGTGACACGTTTTCCTAAGCTCATGACACTGAAGGCTCGACATGTATGAAGGCAATATATAGCAATGAATGCCCGTGATTGATGTTACTAACCCAAAACATCCTCAATTCGACTTTGTGTATACATACGTTCCTAGTGATAGCTATTTACCAGTACGTGGTTTGTCATCCAAATAGATCTATTATAACATTCGCGATTAAACTCCAGTTTAATTGAAAGTTCATGATAAAGGTTAGTGGTTATCGCCTTCTTAGGCAAACACGTAATCATTGTATAAAATTGTATTTTTGCGTCCAATTTGTTAAAAAAACAAAGCATGTCTCTACCACCAGGATGTAAACCATTTAAAACAATTGGTAAAACATGGGGCTATGAACTCACTTGAGTGATTAGCTCCTCTGGAAATTGATAATAGATTCAAGTATTAAACCACAACGTCAAATACCTAAGTAAATACGACCAGTCTTAGTCTACAAGTTTATGCTAAAGACTCAATGTATAAACTATAATAAACTTGCTAGTTTATATATACTTTTATCACTTGTGTAGTGGTGTACGTGTTTAATGTATTTGAAATTGTTTGATGACTCTTGGGAAAACGGATATACTTTCTTAATAAATATACTTATTTATTAAGTCGTAAATTAAACCCGTTATAAGGTACTGTATATTTAATATTTGGGGGACGATTCTTTAAGCATTTTATTATTTCACTTTTGATCACAAATATACCCTTAAGCTTCTAGATATTACACTTTAGTCCCTAGGTTTATAAAATATAAACATTTACACTGTAAACCCTTTAGTTTTGATAATTCATAATTAGTCCTTTATGTTTATAAAAATGAAATTTAGGATTTATAGTGGGCTACTACTTGGTAGTTATAGTCATTACTACTGGTAGCGCATATTGTAACTCCTGGTAGACATAATATTGTCTTAAGTACTCGTAGTTACTATAATGGTTACTCAATGGTTAGATATAGTCATACTACTGGTAGCATTTTAGTGAGGGCTCATCTCTGGTTAATTAATATTGTCATTTGTACTTTGTAGTATATAAAGAGTTACTACTGGCTTAGGATATAGTTATTACTACTGGTAGCATATTAGTTACTCCGCCGGTAGATAATTTTGTCATTTGTTCTGGTTGTAATATAAAGGTTACTACTAGTAAGATTTTAGTCTTACTAATAGATAGCATTTAGTTACTCCTGTCGTAGAATAATATTGTCATTAGTACTGGTAGTAATATAATGGTTACTACTGGTAGATATTATAGTTAGTCCGGGTAGTACAAATGCATTCGTTAAGCTTATTTAAGTTTGCTTAAGCTGTTTGACTTATTGATAAGCTTGGATGAGCTTATTGGGCTCGTTCGCCCAACAACCATTTACTGAAAATTAGTACCAAGGTCTATTAAGGTTTTTTTGGTTTTTAAAGGGTATAAGGGCCTATATAAGTTTCAATAAGCTCGTAGGTCACCTTAATAAGCTCGTAGAGCTTATTAATAAGCTAGAGTCTCCACTGTTGGGCCTGTTGGGCCCGAGTGTGGACTGCGTGGGTTAAACGAAGCCATTTAGGCCGTTAGTGTTCTATGTACCTCAAATTATTACGTCACGTTAACGAGCTAGTATTCCAAATGTGAGCTCTATTTTGCATGCTTTGGGTCGTGTTCGCTACACCGCACCCGCTAGATACGGTTGCATACACTTTCCTTAGTCTTCCTTCGTGTTTACAAGAAAGTTAACGTCTACTTTTCTTCCCATTTTGTGGTAATGTATATTGTTTACGCTCTTAGGTCCAATTTTTCATATGATATAGGGCACTTAAGCATAGATTGACATATCCATCTTGGTAAATGCGTTTTAATTAGGTCTTTGCACCACACAAGTATAACATATACATACATAGGTGCGTGAACCCTATATGGGTCGCGACACAAGTCTAGAAATCAAGCGACAATTAAACTATGAATTGCAAAGTGTCGTGAGAGACTTACAAGGTGTCCTTGTGACTTGGTTTATGGATGATGAAGCAACCCGACTCTTATACACCCAAACGTGTATGAATATGGTTTCTAAAGCTTATAAACCCGCACCTCTTTTGCTCGTGTTTTCCTTCTATAGACTTGTATGATGACTCTAGTTGTATATTTGGTTCGAATGATAACAAGTGAGGGCGTGTTTGTTTGCGTTTAATAACCCGAACAAGGAAACAATATTTGTTTAGTTGCTTGAGAGAGTTTTAAGAAGTGTGTGAGTTTTCAAGAGTGTCAAATGGTGAGATATGAGTGTGTATTTATAGGCAAGATTGCTAGTTACTCCCCTAGTCTCTCACACAAACCAAACCGGCTCTAGTTATAGTGGTTTTGAAAATTTCTAGTTAATTACACATTGTTTTCTTAAACCATTCTAGTACATGTTTTAATTAGGCTAGTGATGTACAAGATTTTGTGAGATTAGAAAATCTTAAGGATCTTCCTATGTGCATGCATGTTGCCGAATCCACAAGGGTAAAAGGAAGGCCATTTGGTCTTTGTCCTTAACCAATGTGTAAATGACTAATAGGAGACCATTAGGACAAGTATTAATGAGTTAGAGGAAGTACTAGTACTTGTAAGTATGATTAGAAAGATTTCCTACTTGTTTTGGACCCTATAGCCGGCCATAGTGGGTATTTAACACAAGGATTGATTAAATTTTGTGTTAAGGTTTTAAAAGTGGGTATTGGTTTGAGTCTAGGTAAGTCTAGGTATTTCCGAGGTGTGTCCGAATGTATTTTATTGTGAAACGTAACCCTTTTACGTGACCAATAAAAATAAAATACGCAAAGTACCTAATTATCTTCCTAATAATTATATATTACTTGGTTGATGTAAACCTTAATTTATTTGATGACCGTTTACATTAAATGGTTATTTCTAGTCTACGCGATTTAGCTCAAAAGCAAAATTAAAAGTGAATGCGTATCGGACTAAAATAAATAGTGACTAATAATAGGAGTCTTAAAATGACCTGAAATTGAGAAATGTTACAGTCTCCACCCGTTAAAAGAGCTTTGTCCTCAAAGCTTAAGACCTTGTAGTGGATGACGAAGTCCGGTTTGTGAAGAGTTGTGGGTATTTTTGTTTGAACGAATCTTCACGTTCCCAGGTGAACTCAGGGCCCCGCCTAGAGTTCCAGCGAACCTTAACCAATGGTATCCGGCTTCGCTTCAATCGTTTGATCTCCCGTTCCATGATTTCAACGGGCTCTTCCACAAACTGGAGCTTATCGTCAACATGAATTCCTTCTAACGGCATGACTAATGGTTCGTCAGCGTAACATTTCTTCAGATTAGACACATGGAAAGTATGGTGAACTCTGCTCAACTCTTGAGGAAGTTCCAGCCTGTAGGCAACTTTCCCAACTTTTGCTAACACCTTGAAAGGTCCGACATATCTCGGGTTCAGCTTGCCCCGCTTACCGAACCGTACGACTCCTTTCCAAGGTGAGACCTTGAGCATAACTCTGTCTCCAACTTCGAACTCCATCGGCTTTCGCTTCCGATCAGCGTAGCTCTTTTGTCGATCCTGTGCAGCTTGCATCCTTTGCTTGATCAGGACGATCTTTTCCGTTGTTTCTTGGATTAATTCCGGGCCAGTCAGTTGGGCTTCCCCAACCTCGGCCCAGCACACTGGTGATCGACATTTTCGACCATACAGTGCCTCATAAGGGGCGGCCTTTATGCTAGCGTGATAACTGTTGTTGTATGAAAACTCGGCCAATGGCAAATGCTTAACCCAGCCTTTGCCAAAATCGATCACGCAAGCACGTAGCATGTCCTCGAGAGTTTGAATGGTCCTCTCGCTCTGGCCGTCAGTTTCTGGATGATACGCAGTGCTCATGCTAATATCCGTACCCAAAGCTTTTTGAAATGATCTCCAGAAATTTGAAGTGAATCTTCCATCACGATCACAGATAATTGAGGCAGGTATCCCGTGTCTTGCCACTATCCTGTTCAAGTACAACCTTGCCAATTTATCCAACGGATCATTCTCCCGTATTGGCAGAAAGTGAGCAGATTTTGTAAGTCGATCCACAATCACCCAGATGGTGTCGAAACCTTGTGACGACCTAGGAAGTTTGGTGATAAAATCCATTGTTATATTATCCCACTTCCACTCGGGTATTTCTGGTTGTACTAGCAATCCTGATGGCCTTTGATGTTCGGCCTTGACCCTTGCACATGTCAGGCATTTGCTAACATACGTGGCGATGCTTCATATTGGGCCTCCATATAGACTTGCATGTCTTGATTCATTTTTTCCAAACCGGGCTGGGATAGGCGTATTTTGGACTTGTGAGAGTCATGCATACTCAGATCGTAAATCTCATAAGCCAGGCAACCAACTCTTGCCGTGTAAACATAGTGGTCCATCGACACGTGGTTCCAATCTTTCCTTGGGTATATCCCTTCTGATTATACCGCCTACGTCTTCATTCACGTGATTCTCTAGTTTCTGGGCTTCGATCCGAGCTTCTAATATTCGTTTGGGAAGATCCAAGCCAATTGTCATAACTAAGGCTCGAACCCGCAATGGCTCAGTCCGTTCCTTACGGCTCAATGCATCAGCCACTACGTTTGCCTTCCCCGGGTGATAATGAATGTCACAATCGTAGTCGCTTAGCAATTCAAGCCAACGACGTTGCCTCATGTTAAGCTCCTTTTGATCGAGGATATGTTGTAGACTTTTATGGTCGGTGAATATGGTGCATCTGGTTCCATAAAGATAGTGTCTCCATATTTTAGGGCAAACACTACCGACCCAAGTTCTAAATCATGAGTGGTGTAGTTCTTCTCGTGAACTTTTAGTTGTCGAGAAGCATAGGCAATCACATTCTCTCTCTGCATCAACACAACACCTAAGCCTTTCTATGAAGCATCACAATAGACCACAAAGTCTTCGCTTCCTTCAGGTAAAGCCAGATTTGGCGCACTGCACAACTTCTGCTTTATTAACTAAAAAGCATTTTCTTCCTTTTCACCCCAATCAAATTTGATTCCTTTCTGAGTAAGTTTCATCATTGATTTAGCAATCTTTGAGAATCCTTCGATGAACCTTCGATAATAACCAGCAAGACCTAAAAATTGGCGGATCTCTATTGGTGTCTTAGGAGACGCCCAATCTTTGATAGATTCTATCTCGGCTGGATCCACATGTATGCCTCTGCTATCAATGACGTGACCGAGGAATCGTACCTTCAAAATCCAAAACTCGCATTTTGAAAACATAGCATACAACTGCTCCTTCTTAAGCAATTCCAAAATTGCCTTAAGATGTTCTTCGTGTTTTTTCTCGTCCTTTAAATAAATAAGTATGTCATCAATGAAGACAATTACAAACTTATCCAAGTAAGGCTTGCATACTCGGTTCATGAGGTCCATGAATACCGCAAGTGCGTTGTTATGTCGACTGGATAACCTGGGAACTGTTAATGCCATACCGAGTTCGGAATGCCGTCTTTGGAATGTCTTGTTCTTGTACTCTAAGCTGGTGATATCTTGATCTCAGATCTATCTTTGAATAAATACCGGATCCTTGGAGTTGATCAAATAAATCATCGATCCTTGGGAGTGGATAACGATTCTTCACTGTCAGTTTATTTAACTCACGGTAGTCGATGCACATCCTGAATGACCCATCCTTCTTTTTGACGAATAAGATCGGGGCTCCCCAAGGTGAGGAACTAGGCCTTATGAATCCTTTATCGGAAAGCTCTTGTAATTGTTTCGATAATTCCTTCACTTCGGATGGAGCTAATCGATACGGTGCTCGAGCTACGGGTGCGGCTCCCAGAATTAAGTCGATTTGGAATTCCACTGGTCGAGCCGGAGGAAGACCTGGCAAGTCCTCAGGAAATACTTTAGGAAAATCTTGGACGATTGGTACGTCATTTATTTGTTTCCCTTCTGACTTGTCCTTCTCTTTCTTGGCAGATATCTGACCCAAAAAGACCTGGCATCCTTTTGCCATGTACTCTTAAGCTTTTGAACATGTAGAGTTACTGTTCAACGAGATTTCTCTATCGTTGGCTAACTTTTGTTGCCATATAAAGGTCAAAGGTTTCATTCCTATCGGGAAATGAACAAGTTTCTCATCGCACACGATCATGGCGTAGACGTCTTCTTTAACTAGGTCCATATCCGATATATGAATCGAACAACTACCCAGTTCTTACGGCTTAGACTAGTGCTTGATGGTTGGTCTAAGAAATTTAAAGTGCAACCTCGTATAATAGTGTCTATCTTGACTAATTTCCCATCAACTAATTCGACATCATAATAATTTTCTAATGGTGTTGGGGTGATGTTAATCAAGGAACTAAATGTAGTGGATATAAAGCTTCTATTGGCACCAGTGTCGAATAAGATAGATGCATAGTGGTTATTTAAGAGGAACGTACCCGTGACGACATTGGCATCAGGGTTTCCCGATGCATTCCCTCTCTTCTAAGCATTCCCAACTGCATAAACCCAGCCTTGTGCATTCCCATTTCCTCCATCCTTATTCTTCAACTTAGGACAACATCTCTTGAAATGCCCTGGTGCTCCACACACAAAACAACCATTTCCCTTGGGAGCTGTCCCATTGCCCTTCTGAGTATTAGCAACATTTGTATTACCAGTACTCCTGCAATCGTGAGCAAAATGCCCTACTTTGTTGCACTTGTGGCATTTCTAGGTGCACGAGCCATTGTGGTGAATATGGCACTTGGTGCACTTGGGCAAAGATCCCCCATAAGGCTTCCTTTTGCCTGCCCTCATATTGTAGACTTTGACGACATTCTGCCTCTTGAAGGGTTGTTGCTGGTGACCATGGTTGTTTCTGGATAAATCATCAGCCTTCCTTTTGTTGTCAGACTGCCTTTCTGCGTAGGTGCGGAGTTTCTTATCCATCAAGTCGTTAGCCAACTCAATAGTCTCATCCAACGTCTTGGGTCTGGCAGATTTGACGTTCCCATAAATGTGACGTGTCAAAAGTTTGAAAGAAGAAAAGAAGGAAGGACTATTATTGCCAAATGACTAAAGACATTTTCTATATAAGAACTAGCACACACACTATTATACTCTTTACAAAAATCTTCTTCCTTTCCCCCTCCTTTGTGACTTCGGCCAGAAACTACCACCCTCCACCACTGGAAAAGTTTTCTGGTCACCGGAAACCGCCGTGTCGCCAAAAAAAGTCACATGCACAATGATCAACTTATATTTTCTGAATCCTCTCTTCATTTCCTACACATCTACGCAATAAAATAACACATGCAATGGGTATTTTTCTAGTTAGAGTTCGGGTTAGATTGAAAGGTTTCGGATTGAAAAGGGTTGTGTAAAATAACTAGATAATCACTTTTGAAAGCTTGGTTAATTGGAAAAATGTTCGGTTTTAGTTGTTGGGTTTGGTTCGAGTTCGGCTAGACACAAAAGGAGGCGAATCGAGTTCAAGTATTGTCCGATCTTGCTTAATATAGCTTTGTAAGTATTTTTAATACTTGTGTTATTTTTGTTTTTGCGATTTAATCGATTTAGAGTTATTGCATGTGATGAAATCCGAGTATACTTGCGTCGAATAGGCTAGATGATGATATTGGGTGATTGAGAAAATGATTTTGATAGTGTTTTGTAACATGTAAATTCGGACAGAAAGGACTAAAAGTGACAATATCGAAACTTGGGGGTCAAAACTGTAAACTTACTTTTTTTAGAAGTTTAGGGACTGTATTTGACATTTTAAAAACTTAAGGGGCTGTTTGGAACTTGTTTGGACTAAAAATGTAACTTTTCTAAAGTTAAAGGACTAAAGGTGTAAATGTGAAAACCTTAGGGCTAAAAGTGTAAATATATTGTTTTCAAGGTATGGGCACTGATTTTGAAATTTTGGGAAACTTAGTGGACTCGAAATATAATTTGCAAGCATAAGGGTCATAAGCGTAAGGTTGGAAAACTAGAAGGACCAAATGCGTAACTTTGAAAAGTTAAGGGGTAAATAATGTAATATAGAATTTTTATTAATTATTTGATAAATAGAATACTTGGAATATTTTTACGAAATAAATCAACAAGATTTATTAACGCGATTGATAAATATGAATATTGATTTATAAACACTATACTTATATATAATAGGTTATATATAATCGTACGTCCTTCCGAGAGCCAACAACTTAAACAAATTCTTTTGAACGTAAACATCGCCACATAAGTATCGATAACATGACGACATTGAAATCTCAAAGTCATTGAAATTCATTATAGAGTCATTAGCCTAAATATGTAGACTAAGACTTGCCGTATTTACTTAGGTATTTGACGGTGTTATTTCTTGCTATACTTTGGTGTATTTGCATTTCGCGAGGAACTATCTGCTAAGGTGAGTTCATAGCCCCATGTTTTACAATTATTTAAATGATTTACATCTTTGGGTGAAACATGCTTTGTTTATACAAATGGACGCAAGTGTATATTTTATACTATGATTACGTGTTTGCCTGAGTAGCTATAACCCCACTAGGGAGCCCATTATCATGAACTGTCAATTGCTAGATAGCGAGCGCGAATGTTATGAATAGATCTATTTGGGATTGACATCCCCGTTCGGAGTGACTATAACCACCGGGAATTGAACGATATAGCATGTCAATAGGGATTTCCGGTTAGAACATCATAACATGGCAATGTTGGCAATATTTATAATTTTTGCAATTCATACATGTCGAGCTTCAGCTTCATGTTAGGGAATGTAATATACCATTTGGTGATGGGTGCACAGGTGCATAATCAAGGTAAAAACTTGAGGTCCTACACTTTATTACATAAACCTAAAATCAATCAAACTTTATGTAGACGTTTTTAGAAGCATGTTTTCCTCAGGTCAAATGAGGCACGAGGTGGCTTAGGATACATAGGGGTCACTCTTTTGGGGAGTCATGCATTATAGATTTGGTAATAATTACATTTGGGAATATTGTTATGAGCAGAACCCTCGTTTATCAAATGTTGAACAAATTAAGCCGTTGGGCTTGGATTAAACAAATTTCAATAAATCCAATGTATCATGTTTTAAACGACTCTTTTAGAGGTTGTTCTCATATCTTGTGCTATTGATCTATGAAGTAATGCTCCCGATACTTACATTCCGCTGCGACCCAGATTTGGGGGTGTTACAAACTTGGCATACAACTTCTCCTTCTTAAGCAATTCCAAAATGGCCTTAAGATGTTCTTCATGCTCTTTCTTGTCCTTTGAATAAATAAGTATGTCATCGATGAAGACAATTACGAACTTATCCAAGTAAGGCTTGCATACTCGTTCATTAGGTCCATTGAATAACCGCATTGTTCGTTTGGTCAGCCGAATGCATAACCTGGAACTCGTAATGACCATACCGAGTTCGGAATGGCAGTCTTTGGAATGTCTTGCTCTCGTACTCTAAGCTGGTGATAACCCGATCTCAGATCTATCTTCGAATAAATACTGGATCCTTGGAGTTGATCAAATAAATCGTCGATCCTCGGGAGTGGATAACGATTCTCCGTCAGTTTTATTTAACCACCGGAATTCATCACATTCAAACTGAATGACCCATCCTTCTTTTTGACAAACAAGACCAGGGCTCCCCAAGGTGAGGAACTAGGCCTTATGAATCCTTTGTCGGAAGCTCAGTAATTTTCCGATAATTCCTTCATTTCTGATGGAGCCATCGATACGGTCTCGAAGCTCCGGGCGCGGCTCCTGTGATCAGCTTGAGCAGAAATTCCACTGGTCGAGGCCAAGGAAGACCCGGCAAGTCCTCGTGAAACACTTCAGGAAAGTCACGAATGAATTAGGTATATAACATCCTTAATTTGTTTCCTTCCGACTTGTCCTCCTCTTTCTTGGCGGATATCCTTCGCCAAAAAGACCTGGCACCCCTTCGCCAATACTCTTGAGCCTTTGAATATGAGATAACTGCCAACCGAGATTCTCTCTCGTTGCTACTTTCATTGCCATAAAAAGTCAAAGTTTCATTCCCATAGGGAACTTGAACGAGTTTCTCATCGCACACGATCACGGCGTGACATCTTCTTAACCAGTCCATACCGATAATGACGTCAAAACTACCCAGTTCTACGGGCATTAGATCTATGTAAAACGGATGGTCTAAGAAATTTAAAGTGCAACCTCGTATAAAGTGTCTACCCGACTATTTTTCCATATCTAATTCGACATCATAACTATTATCTAATGGAGTTGGGACGATGTCAATCAGGGAACTAAATGCAGTGGATATAAAGCTTCAATCGCACATTGTCGAATAAGATAGATACATAGTAGTTGTTTAAGAGGAACGTACCTATAATGACATTGGAATATGGGTTTCCCAATGCATTCCCTCTCTTCTCTGCATTCCCAACTGCATAAACCCAGCCTTGTGCATTCCCATTCCCTCCATCTTTATTCATCAACTTAGGACAATCTCTCTTGAAATGCCCTAGTGCTCCACACTCAAAACAACCATTCCCCTTGGGAGCTGTCCATTGCCTTTCTGGGTATTAGAAATGTTTATGTTGCCAGTACTCCTGCATTCGCGGGCAAAGTGCCTTACCTTGTTGCACTTGTGGCACTTCTGGGTGCACAAACTGTTGTGGTGAAAATGGCACTTGGTGCACTTAGGCAAGGATCCCCCATAAGGCTTCTTTTAGCATGTCCCCATATTGTAGACCTTGGCGACATTCTGCCTCTTGAAGGGTTGTTGCTGGTGACCATGGTTGTTTCTGGATGAATCATTAGCCTTCCTTTTGTTGTCAAATTGCCTTTCTGCGTAGGTGCGGAGTTTCTGATCCATGAAGTCGTTGGCCAACTCAATAGTCTCATCCAACGTCTTGGGTCTGGCAGATTTGATGTTCCCATAAATGTTGTCAGGAATTCCACTGATGTACTTGTCAACCTTATCAGTTTCGTTGGCAACAAACTTGGTACATATCAGGGTTAGCTCTTGGAAACGT
>BQNB010012893.1:0-78235 GCA_026074375.1 Tanacetum coccineum
CTTATGAGCATTCATAAGCAGCATCTTGTCTTTGAAGTAGTCTGAATCCTGAGGACGCTTTGGTTGTGGACATTCTCGTAATATGTCCCCGATTCCTTTGCAGTTGTAGCACATAATGGGTTTCGCTTGACCAGGATTCATGTTTCCAACTTTGTTCTGACCTCCCACATTCCTAGTTCCAACAAATTCTCTTGCATTATTCCTCTGAAATTGTCTTCCTTAATTATTCACATTGTATCTACCTCGAACATCTTGAACAACAACTCTGCCGTCTTGAACTATAGCATTATTCCTTGCGTTTAAGGAAGTTCAGAGTTGATTGTTCGTTTGAGGAAGATGTGCTTTGAATGATTGATTGAGGAGGGCAAGTGTGTTGGTTAGGCTTTCAATAAAGTTATCCGTTGAAGTGCTTCCTGTGTCCATTTGACAGTAATCAACAAGTAATGGTTGATTTGAGAATTGTGGAGACTCAGATAATTGTGTTGGATATTGCTGAACTGAGACATTAGACACTAGTGCCAAAGGATCATTAGTTGGTTGAATGAACCTTTCCATCATCATTCTGTTCTCATTAGCATGCACCTCATGTTGCTTCAAGTAAGCATACAACTGATCAAAGTTAGACTCTTTCAAACCTCTGTTGAGTTTTACTTCAGTTATGAATCTGCTCCATTCAGGTAACATGTTGTTCACAAATTTAAAGTTAAGCTGCATTCTGGACATGGTCATCTTGATGTTTCTCATGTCGTTAATGAACTTCGAAAACCTAGCATAGTAAACATGAATGGTCTCTCCTTTGATTTGACGGAAGCGTTCAAATTCATCGTATAATTGTGATTCCCTGTCATCTCCTTTGTTTAACTCAGAACCTTCCAGAATCAGCTCACAATGTCCCAAATGTCCTTTGGCGTCATATAATGGTTGATGGAGTGGTGTAGATGTCTTTTGGTATACCTTGAAGATAAGATATTCGAAGCACAAAACGGTTATCCAAAAATAAAGAAAACGAATGGTCAGCTTTATTTACCTTTCATTTTCTTTAGCAGAAAGGTCTGTAAAGACTCTAAAGCACTTTCATGACCAAGTTGAAGTGCACCGTCAGTTGTCTTTCTCAGCATCTTTCAACAAGGAGTTTGTATGAACGGTACCCAATTGAATGGACCTTTCATAATCGATTTCATAATTGTTACTCATCATTATCTTTCCCAGACAATATAGACAGAAGCGTTGTTGCCACCAAATCAAATGTCTGTTCTGTCAAAGCATTGGTGGGCGGTATCCGGAACCGGGCATTACTGGATAGCTTCTGATAATTAGACATCTAGAAGTAATTGGTTATGAATTCAATAAAGTTCACGGGGATTTGACCATGTCTAAGATTTAAACCGATAAAAGTTTAACGGGATTTTACAAAATCACTAGAAAAACCGTGAATGAATAATCGTTTGATGTTAAGGTAGGTTTGTTGTTTGATTAATGCAGTTTAAGTCCTTGCTGATGGTTTTGGATTTGGTTTATGGTTTGATGATTTGTTTGGAATTTGGCGCAGTTGGATTATGAATTTTTTTTACCCTATTACCAAAATCTAAATTTGGTGTAAAAATAAGCTAAAAAGGCTAAAGAAAAAATTATATTTTACTTAATTTTTCCCGCCAAAAAGTGTCGCTAAAAAGGTGTCGACCGAAATTTTTTTTACCCTATTACCAAAATTTGAATTTGATGTAAAAATAAGTTAAAAAGGCTATAGAAAAAAGATTACAAATTACTTAATTTTTCAGCCAAAAAGTGTCGCTAAAAGGGGTGTCGTCTGGATACTCTTTTTTTTTCAAACCGCTGCGTAAAAATATACACCAAACCGCCGTGAATTTGAGCAAACCGCCGCTTGTATTTAAAACTCAAACCGCCGCCAATATTTAAAGCAAACCGCTGCCAATTTGTGGCAACTCGCCGTGAGGTTTAGCAAACCGCCTTGAGTAACTCGCGGTGTATTAAGTCAGGTAAACCGCCGCGAACTTTGTCAACTCGCCGGCTAACACAAATCAAACCGCTGTGTACCTTAGTTAACTCGCCGGCTAAGAGAAACTCAAACCGCCGTGTAATTTTATAATCAACCCGCCTTGGATATCAAATTTTGGCCATGGTAACGGTTCATTTTGCTTAATAAAATAATCAACTCGCCGTCTAACCTGTCAAACCGCCATCACAGAGTAGAAAACCTCCGTAAACTAAAACAAATCGCCACCAATATAATAATCAAACCGACTTTGACTTTTTCCTAAAATTCCGGATCTTGTCCCTACCTTTTGTCAAACCACCGTCTAGAAAAAGATATTTTAACTAACTCTCCACGAAGAACACTTGGACGAATTAAGCAAAATCAAGCCATATTATCTTTTTAACCACGAATCAAAGCTCTAACATGCAATACTAAGATGGTGTATGAAGATTAACCTTCCAATAACATGTACTTCTTCGTGGATCATAAAAAACGAAGCAACCCTCTACGAAGAACACCAAACTTAATAACCTTATAAATTGAACTAGGAGCTTGTGTAACACTTTAAGTGGTAACAATCTAACCTATTTTGTAGATAGAACAAGTAAAGAACAAGTTTAACAAACAAACAAACTCAAAAATAAATCTGAGCCGTGGGCTTTTTCTTCAAAAATAAGCCACGAATTTGAGCTTGTATTAACCACACGAATCAATCACGAATCCAACCAGCTCTGATACCAATTATAGGATCGTTGAATTCATAACACTGATTAATGATTTCTTGTGATTGTGGGCCAAGTATTCAAGAGAGGAAAAGGAAAACACATAGAGAGATGTTTTAGAGAGAGAGAATATGTGTTTAAAGTGAAATGATTATTGACTAGCTTGCCTCTTCCAAAGTTAGAAGAGGCTTAAATAGTTTTTACAAAATACTGGGTATTAGAACCCGACTTAAAACCGAAAGACATACGATTAACTATTAAACCTATTAAACATACTGAAACCAAGATTGAGTTTCTTTGAAGCAGATCCGGTACAAGGTTATAGAAATCAGGATTGAATTTCTTAGATACCGGTTTAAAACAATTTATTTAACTGTTTGTGTGTGATCTTTCAGGTGTTCAGATCAGTTCATTTTGAAGCCAAGATTGAGTTTCTATTAAACTGGTCTATTTGACTCATTGAAACCAATTTGAGTTTCTTTGAATCGGATTTGGTACAAGTTTAAATAAACCAAGTCGAGTTTATTAGATACCAAATTATTTAACAGTTCTTAACTGTTTTGTATTGACAAGTTTACTAATGGTAACACGAGTGTAACCCTAGTGAATCTTGTAAATGTAATTGGTGCGTCAGTTACTAACATGGTTGCAAATCATGACGAATTTATATTCATTGAAACCAAGTGGATTTTCTTTGAAACCAATCTCTTAAAACATAAGTTGTTATTTTATTAGATAACTGTAACATGTTCAATGAAACCAAGAAGAGTTTATTTTAAACAAGATATTGATAATTATACAAGTTATTATTAAATATCAGATTATATACATTATTTTTACTAAATTAGTGAAAGTGTTTGTTTGACTTGTCTAGTTTATTTTAAACCGGGTCGAGTTTAATTATTAACTAGATATAATTCTTGAAATTTTGAAGTTTAAAAGTATATCTGTAGAAACCTTGTTGAGTTTTTTTAGAAGAATGAATCTACTGAAACCTTATTGAGTTTCAGTATATAAATATATCATGTAAAATAGATCTATTAAAGATCTTTAAATAGAAATTGACAACATCATATTACATATGTGTTTTGTTAAAATATTATGTAATAGATGATATTGTTTAATTGTTTTAATCGAAAGACTTCTTTTACAACGATTTTGTATAACGGATCTTACAAAACATCAGTGTTTTAAACAAAAGACGAATTAAAATCGTTTTGTTAAGAAACACTTGTGATTAACATGTTTGTTAATAGTACCAAAAATTAGTTGTACAAACTAAACAATGAAATCTCGTATTAACAAAATATTGGGAATGTCACGAGTGACATCTAAAGAATTTGCTCCCGAACTTGTTAAAAGGGAGACCGGTACTCTAGTTACGTGTATGATAGATGTTTTGAAGCATTCAGAAACCTTATGTGCCATAACTATGCGTTATATGTTCTGAATGACATAAAAACTGAGGCTATAACACCCTGTGTTTTCAAGCCATTGGCGACGTCGATAAATATTCTATTTATTTTTAGTGTTGTACGCGTTTGCTTGTGATTTCATTAATTAAGTTTAAATCGCGTAAGCTAAAAATTAGCGTTCAATGTAAACGGGCATCAAACAATTAAATGTTTACATCAAGCATGGGTTATATAATTATTTTAAGGATAATTATTAACTTTGTTCATTTTATTTTTATCGGATACGTAAAGTGTATACGTTTCGCGATAAATTGCGTTTAGGCACTCCCGGAATCACAAAAACCTTTCTACGCTTCAACAAATAACGCCAGCATTTATAACCCAAAACATAAAACACGCATTACCTCTCTTTATGCATAACCATGTAAAAGCTCTCTTCACTCTCTCACACATGCCGAATTAGGCATATATACAAAACGTAAAAAATCAAATACGAGACACACTCTCTGATCCTACACACTCACATCAAATACTACACCATACTTCTTTAATGCACACCATACCTAGCTTACTTTGACTCATGAGACCATACCTAAGACCAAGACCCATCACTTGAACCTTACTTTGTCTCTTTGATCATGTCTTGCACCATACATGCATCTATACTTAAGAAAGTTAGCACATTCATTCTTTAACACTTTATAAAAATCAAACATATACTTCCTTTGTCTCTCTATAAGTCACGGCACCAAGCACACACCCACACAAACCCATATCAATTTTTATACAACCCATACACTCCTATACATATCCATTCTAAGGTATTCTAAAGTGATCCCAAGCATTGGCTAAGCTTTTCTAAGTATTACTTAAGAAAAAGGAAGTTAGGGTTTTGTTAAGAAAACAAAGGATAATAAACTGTTCAAGCTTTGGTTTTTGTGGCTAATAAAGGGTTTAGCACTAGCTTTTCATCATCATCAATACCTCATAAGGTTTACTTGAACACTTTATGTTCTTAAAAACGTCATTTTTTTAAGCATAGTTATTTCTATTAGATTACAATCACCATTTAGATTTTATCATGAAATTAATTTAAACTTGAATGATCATATGGATTACTTTATATAAGATGTGAAATTGCATATATCAATGTTAAAAAATATGATAAAATATTGTAACATGTTGTTTTGGTGTAAACAGACTTATGGATAATTAGGGTTTTTTTATAGTTTATTAAAATGTTTTTCAAGTTAAAGAAATACTTAAGACAAGTTAAAGTTTAATTATGGACTTAAATTAAGGAATAAGAATCATAAAATAAGTTATATTATGAAAGAAGAATATGAACACTTATGGTTATTATGTAACAATATAAAGTGGTAAAACATAAAACAAGGTCAAAAATAAACCTAAAAATGTCATGCAAAACATTCTGTCCCAAAGAGCATAAAAAATATATTTTATTTTGATATATTTTTATAAATAATACAATTCACGACGATTCGAAAAAGTAGAAACTTTGTTAAACGATTTAATAACGAAAAGTTTACGTAAAACCTAGTTAATACTTTAATAAACGAAGTCGTAAGTAAATTTTTATAAAAACAATTTTATAAAAATTATAAACAGCAAGAAGTGATATTTTAAAAAAATTATACATATTTTTAATGATTCTAAAAATGATAAGAATCGTAATTTTTTCAATTAATACGAACAGTTATGAATTTCGCGAGTTTACGACAATTAATACTTTTAAAAAACTATTTATATAAAAGGTTTACTATTCATAGACAGAAAAGTTTAAATTTTTGAAAACCTCAATAAAAATATAGAACTTTTCCAATACGAGAACGTCCTCGAAAGAATCAATAAAAAACGGAGCTATAACGAATAAAATACGACATTTACGGGTTTTACGACAACAAATACGGAATTTATAAAACTCATGTCTGTCATGAACAGTAAAAGTTACTGTTCATCAGGGGGAAAATTTTATGAAAATGTCAAATATCGATAACTCGTCTTAATACGAAAATATGGACATAAGAAACGCGAGAATCGGGCTTAAAACGCGAAAGTTACGCCAGTTTTACTAAACGTAAATATAAACGTTTTAACTTATTAACACAATTTTACCAAAACCATAGTTGGGTGAATGATCTATATATAATAATATGATGGTTATCAAAGTACTATATTACTAGGGATTTTCATAATGAGGCCTCTTCGAGGCGTTACGACCGAGTTGTTGGATTTACGATTTAGAAAGTAGTCCTAACTCCTCGAACGAGCATGTCATGACCTCTTTAATTATGATAGCCCGAACGTTGTACGAAGATAACAACTATAAGATTAGATCAAGTACTTGGTACTTATACGAACCAATGATCATATAGGTTTGCATTCGATCTTTTTACTTTGCGATTTATCTGCGAATATGGATTATCTGAACTCAAGGTGAGTTCATAGCCTCACATTTATACGATTTCAATGATTTATTAAATATGGGGTGGAACATCTTTGTTTTATAAATTGACGCAAGTATTGATACATGTTGCCTAAGTACGATATACCCAAGTTATGTCCATTATCATGAACTGTCAATTGCATAGATGTAGATTGGAATACACTTTGTGAGCGCGAAAGTTATTTAATATATCTATTCGGGAAAACGACCTCCCCGTTCGGGTTACTACTACACCGTAACGAAACTTTATAGCAATGTCGAATTTTGGATGTTTAGGTTAGACAACCGGATGGGCGTAAATTGCAAAAAATTGTTTTTAATTGCAAAAATATAGTCGCGCTTCAGGTCATGAGCTTAGTGTAAATTGAGAAATCTTAGTATTGTTAGAATCAGCATGTGTTGACAATATCACTAAAAAGACTTGCGGTCCTGCACATTATGAATTTATCAAACCTTTGAATTCACCAACAATTTGTGTTGACAATTTAAGCAATGTTTTCAGAGATCAATAGGCATGGGATGCCAATGATGCAATTGGGATTATTTTGATTGCACCTTAAAGATTTTAGGCATCATATTTGGGGAAATGTATTGTCAACTTTTGTAATAATACGCAATGAACAAGTAAAGCTATATCTTTTGTAATTAAATCTTTCAATAAAAATCCAATGTATAATTTAACTACTTTTTTGTGTCGTGCTTATATATCTTGTGCTATGATCTTGAGTAACACGCCCAGACCCCTTATTCCGCTGGAAGTAACACGCCCCGGACCCTTATTCCGCTGCGACCCAATTTGGGGGTGTTACAGATTGGTATCAGAGCCAAGGTTATAGAGAACCAGGTCAAATGTTTTTGCTGGACTATAACCGTTTTCAAACATTGCATTCATAAAAAGGGGTTTTTATGGGACACTAGTTGTTGCATTAGTTAGTTGGACTAGATGCATTCATAATTGATATACGTGGTTATAATATATTACGTATATTACAATAAGAGCCTTATATAATATACTCATATAAGTTATTTCTGCTGGTCACAGTAGTCATGTCAGCTGATTCCGCTGTTACCTATACTTCTGTTCACTCTGAGGCACGATCTTGGAGTATTCCATCTGAGGATCCTTACGAGGAGGCTGCCCGACAGTTGTTGGAGCAGGCACCACGTTCTCCAGAGTATGTACCTGATCCCATGGAGCTGGAGGATCATGTACCAGTGTACATTCCGGAGCCTGAGCATCCTGAGGACTTAGTGCCAGCTGAGGATGAGGCACCTACACCTCTACTACCACCATTCTTTTTATCTCCACGTATTCGACCCCCACATACTAGAGCAGCCATGAGGCAGATGAGAGCTGCAGCACCATCCACCTATCATTCACTACTCCCATCAGGGACCCCACCGTTGTTACCTATACCTCTACCTACACCATCCACTAGCCGCAGAGCTGATATTCCCGAGGCTGACACACCGCCTCGGAAGAGGCTACTACTTACTACTCCCAGACCTGGGTGTGAGGTTGGGGAGAGTTCTGCTGCTGCTGCTGCGAGACAGCCAGGACCCACTATGGCCCATAGAGTCGATCATAGTCTTGTAGACACTATGGAGACCAGGTTTCGAGATACTGAGAGGAGGATGATGACCGCCTTAGAGATGGTCAACATGAGGGTCAGTTACCAGGTAGATGTTCGCAGTAGAGAGAGTTCGGAGTTTTACTCACGACATCACGATGCCCAGAAGGATCGTGCAGCTGTGAGAGCTGAGATTGAGGTATTGAGGAGAGAGAGACTTGCTTATGAGCAAGAGAGTATTCAGACCCGTCAGGACTTGGCTAGGTCTGAAGCTCACTGCAGGGCATTAGAGGCACGAGTTACAGTGTTAGAGACTGAGGTGCGTCGCCACGAGTGGCAGCGTCAGGCTGCAGATGATCTTGCTGTTCAACATATCATGCGTACCCAGGCCCTGGAGGCTGGAGCACGCGTTGACACATTGGAGGACACTGGTAGCAGTTCCTAGACTTTGGTTATGATTGTAGCTACTATGCAGTCTGTTAAGTTTTATGGGTTACTCCCAGCTAGCAGGCGGTATAGATCTTTTGTTTTGGTTAGCTATCCTGTATAGATCTTTTATTTCTGATTAGCTATCCTGTATAGCCTACTAAGTATTACGGGTAACTCCCAGCTAGTAGGGCTCTAGGTTGATTTTCATTTTGTAACCTAGCGGTTGTTGTGAACGTTGTAATATAACCAATTCATTAATATTTCCCATGTTATATATGAAAAGGGTGGATTAGTTTTATAGGAAAATCGAATTTTATTAATGAATAGAATGTCGATTTGTTAATTTCAATACTGTTTGTATTTCACCTGTGTTGTGATCAGACGTTTTATTCATTAACGTATACATCGGGTTATGTAAAAATTTTAAATCTAACGGGTGTTATGTTTTCTTGTGATTTAAGAAAATGGCACCAAGAGGAAGGCCCACAAGGCCCACGAGGTTAAATCCAGGTACAACTCCCCCACCAGTCGCAGACCCTACTACCACCACTTCGGTCACCGGTGCCCAACTTCAGGCCATGATCGACGAGGGTGTCACTGCTGTGTTGGCGGCACGTGCTACGACCCGAAATGGCGACGATAGCCATACCTCGGGAACAGGTGTGAGAAGGAATGAACGCACTAGATTCGGGAGATTGACATATCAAGACTTCATGAAAAGAAACCCTTATTCTTAAGGGCACCGAAGAGTGTCGACTTGACCCAGTGGTTTGAGAGGATGGAAACCGTGTTTCGCATAAGTAACTGCATCGTGGAGAATCAAGTGGAAGTTTACCACGTTAGTAACCTTATGGGAACTGCTCTAACATGGTGGAACTCACATGCTAGGACAGTGACTAATGATGTTGCGTATGCAATGACGTGGTCTGACTTGAAGAAGAAGATGACAACTAAATATTGTCCGAGGAATGAAATCAAGAAGATTGAGGCAGAAATGTGGAACCTAAAAGTACAAGGCACCGATGTAGTAGCCTACAACCAACGCTTCCAGGAGCTGGCATTGCTGTGTAACAGGATGTTCCCTGAAGAGACTGACAAAATAGAAAAGTATGTCGGTGGGATGCCCGACCTGATTTACTCAAGTGTTGTGGCATCGAAGCCAAAGACCATGCAGGAAGCTATTGAGATGGCAACTGAATTGATGGATAGGAGGATTAACACTTTGGCTGAGAGACAGACAGAAAACAAGAGGAAGTTTGAAGACGCTCCTCGAAATAACCAAAACCAACCACCAAACAAAAGGCAGAACACAAGCAGGGCTTATGCTGCCGGGAACGGTGACAAGAAACCGTATGAAGGGACTAAACCTCGATGTCCCAAGTGTAACTTCAACCATTACGGTCCTTGTATACCAACATGCACTAACTGCAAGAAGCTTGGCCACCTGGCCAAGGACTGTAGGAGCCGGCCTGCAACTGCAAATAACAACAACAACCGCAATAACAATAACAACAACAACCGCAACAACAATAACAACAACAACCGTAACAACAACAACCCAGAGCCAGGGCAAATCCCAAATGCCATAGTTTGCTTTGAGTGCGGGGCTCCAGCCACAACCAGGAAGGACTGCCCTAAGTGAAGAACAAGAATCAGGAAATGGGTAACGGTGTACCAAGGCTTATGCAGTTTGGAAAAAAGTTTTTTTTATTTGGGGGGGCAGGGCAAAACCCAGACAACAACGTTGTGACGGTCGTAACTGCCTAAACAACCGTTGTGCAACCATTTTTATTTGATACTGGTGCAGATAGAAGTTTTGTGTTGACTCAATTTAGTACTTTGATTATATAGCCCCTACTCATTATATCATGGTTATAAACGTTGAATTTAGCCGTTGGTAGAATAATTTGGGTAAATACGGTATTACTGGGTTGTCAACGTTAAATTTTTCTGAACCCATCCGTTTCACGTCTGACCTAAATGACTGTAGAAGAAGGTACCTATGAATGTCATTAATGCATGGACTTGTAGACAAACATACAAGCCGTTATTAGACTGTGCAACGAAGATCGTTTCGCATATCCTTTTGGGAGCCAAATCTTAATTTTCATGGAGACGGCAAGTAGAAATAAACGCGTGCCTCGATTAAACATCATCTCGAGCACCAAAGGCCCTGAAGGTATCTGCTTCAAGGATGCACCTCTTTTTTGCACATATTACATCACAAGGAACTGGAGGACAATCAAAGAAGAAGGCAACTGCAAGATGTACCCGATCGTCAAAACTTTCCCAAAGTATTTCCCGAGACTTGCCAATCTTCCACCTCCAACAGTAGAATTCACATCGATCTAGTACCACGATGCTGCAACCAGTACACGGGCACCTATCGATTGTGGCCCCATCAGAAATGAAAGAATTGGCCGGATCAACACAAGAGCTTTCCGACAAAGGCTTATGAGATCCTAGTTCGTCACCAAGGGGGGGAGCTCCAGTTCTATTACGTCAAGAAAGAAAGATGGATCGATTACGGAAGTGCAATAAGATTATCGGGAACTGAACAAACTAATGATGAAGAACCGTATCCGCTACCAAGAATTGATGATTTATTTGACCAACTTCAAGGGTCGAGTGTCTACTCGAAGATCGACCTAAGGTCAGGTTATCACCAATTGAGGGTTCGAGAAGAAGACGTCTCGAAGACTGCCTTCAGAACTCGATATGGACATTATGAATTCCAAGTCATGCCGTTTGGTTTACCAACAGCACCTGCTGTGCTATGGACCTCATGAACCAAGTGTGCAAACCTTATCAGGACAAATTCATAATTGTATTTATTGACGATATTTTGATCTATTCCAAGAGCAAGCAAGAGCACGAAGAGCATCTGAAGATAATATTGGAGTTGTTGAAGAAAGAGGAGTTGTATGCAAAATTTTCCAAGTGTGAATTTTGGATTCCCAAAGTACAGTTCCTCGGTCACGTGATTGATAATAAAGGCATTCATGTGGATCCAGCCAAGATCGAATCCGTTAAAGATTGGGCATCTCCTAAGACACCAACGGAGATTCGTTAGTTTTTAGGTCTTGCTGGGTATTATCGACGATTTCATTGAAGGTTTTCAAGATCGCCAAACAATCACCAAGCTCACTCAAAGAATGTCAAGTTGAGTGGGGTGACAAAACAAAAAGCAGCGTTCTAGTTATGAAGCAGAAGTTGTGTAGTGACACCAATTCTGGCTTTACCCGAAAGGAAGTGAAGAATTTTAATCGTATAACCTCTGCGATGCTTCAAAGTAGGGTTTGGGCCGCTGTGTTGATGCAAAGGGAAAAGGTTATTTCTTATGCATCACCCATTATAAAGATCCATGAGAAGAACTATACTACTCATGATCTGGAACTTAAGCGCAGTATTGTTCGCTCTAAAATTTGGAGCACTATCTGTATGTACCAATTGTACGGTGTCCACTGATCATAACAGAGTTTACAGCATATTCATAAATCAAAGGAATTGAACATGAACAATGCCGAGGTTAGAGTTCTTAGTGATTACGATTGTGATATTCTTATCACCCATGGAGAGGCAAATGTCGTCGCTGATGCTTTGAGCAGAAAGAACGGAGAACCACCGTTAAGAGTTCGAGCTTTAGTCATTGACTATTGCTTGGATCTTCCTAAGCATATCTGAATGCTCAGACTGAAGCACGAAACCAGAAACACAGAGTGAGGATGTTGGAGGTATGCTGATTGAGAAATAGGCCAAAATATCCCAAGCAATTAGAACGAAAAGTTGGAACCGAGTCGTACGGATGGAACCCTAGAGCTCATGGCAGAGTTTGATACCTTGTTTATGGCGATTTGCGGAACGGTGATTCAAGCCGAGTCCCACAAATCGAATAATTCTATCCATCCAGGTTCCGAGAAAATGTTATCAAGACGTAAAGAAGCAATATTTGGTGAGGTGCCCAATATGAAAAGCTGATAATCGCCACCTAATGTTAGCAAGTACTTGACCTGTGCTAAGGTCAAGGCCGAACCATCAGAGACAGATCTTTGTTGGTGTATGTACAAACCCGAGATACCTACAATGGAGTGGGACAAATATCACAGAATGGGATTTTGTCCACAAAGCTTCCTAAATCATCAACAATAAGGTCATGCACACCCATATAAATGGGTCAATCGCTTATCTGACCGCGTCTACTAACCACAACAGAGATTCTCCTCTTCAGATCAATCTTCTATACCCAGAATGAGGAAAAACTGACCCTCATCTGGAGAAACTATAAGCGAGAAGACTTAAAGAGCAAACAGTCGTAACACGGCATGGAAATACCTGAGGTCTCTAATTATTTATGAGTCTGTGACCCTAGGTTCGCATCAAATTTCTGGAGGTCACTTCAGAAAGCTTTGGGTACAAGTTTAGATATGAGTACGGCATATCATCCGCAAACTGACGGACAAAGCGAGAGAACCATTCAAACTCTCAAAGATATGCTTAGAGCTTGTGTGATCGACTTTGGAAATGGTTGGGTTAAACATTTGCCATTGGTCGAGTTTTCATACAATAACAGTTATCATGCTAGCATTAAGGCTGCACCCTTTGAGGCACTTTAGGAGTAGAAAAAGTCGTTCGCTTGCTGTTTGTTGGGTCTAAAGGTTGGAGAAGTTTAACTCACCTGCCCAAAGATCGTTTCAAGAGACTAACTGGAAGATCAATTCAGTTAAGCAAAGGATGCAAGCCGCTCGTGATAGGCAAAAGAGCTACGCTGATTTGAAGCGTAAGCCGATGGAGTTTGAAGTTGGAGATAAAGTGATGCTCAAGGTTTCGCCTTGGAAAGGGGTTGTACGTTTTGGCAAACGAGGGAAATTAAATCCCAGGTTTGTTGGACCTTTCAAGGTAATAAAAAGGGTTGGAGACGTGCATACAAGCTCGAACTTCCTGAGGATCTGATCAGAAGATACATAAATACATTTCCACGTGTCCAACTGTAAAGAAGTGTCATGCCGACAGAACCCTTAGCCTAATCCGTTGTGATGACATCATTTGATGACAAGCTTCAGTTTGTCGAGAACCGATAAGATCACGATCGTGAAGTTAAACGGTTAAAAGCGAAGGCCGTATCCCATTAGTCCAAGGTTCGAATGGAACTCCAAAGAGAGGTCCAGAGTTTACATGAACGCGAAGATCAATTCCAGAAGAAATACCCACAATTTTCAAAGACCGGGCCGTTCGTCAAGTGCTAAGCGTCTTATAGCCTTGTAGGACAAGGCCATCTAACGGGGGGGAGACATAACACCGATCGAGTTTCTGTAGGTCATTAGTATGCAACATTATAGAATTCACAATATTATTTTAGGGTTTACCGTTTACTCTTAAACCCTACACGTTAAGTTAAAATCTGCGTAAACAGAAAATGATCATACAATTTTTAAACAGGCATATGACAACAACGATTATACATTGCAACTGTTCCTAAATCAAGCAATGATATAAATAGAGATTAATATGAGGATAATTAATAACTTTGCTCCATCATATTTTTATTGGACCTACTAAAATGCTTACGTTTACTCGTAGATCTCTCGCTCGTATAATTAACAAAAAAAATTAAGCGCGTATTATCTCGCAGACCATTCGGATAAGTTTCTTAAAACCCTAACGAACGCCTAAACGAAACCCCACGATTTATACCCAATAACGCAAATAATCAAAAATAACATCATAAACACACCCACACATATTATATATAATATAGTATATAATATATATATATATATAAATATAATATATATATATAATATATCGTGAATATATAATATATAGTAAATATACAAATAATGACGAAATTTATAAGATAGAACCAAGACTTTTCAAACTTTACATAATATCTAGATATTAAAGAAAAGTACTCTTACACCTTTATCAACTGAATTGTTAACCATGATCTAGAGTAGAAATGTAACCATGTTAAGTTAAGTGGAGATATTTTTACTATAAATAAGCATGCATGCATGAGTAAAGTTTACATACTCTTTACACTTAACAAAAATTCATTTTCTTTCTCTCTTTTATACCCTAAAACTCACGGCACAAATAAGCCACCAAACAAAATCCATACTTTGATTTTCTAAGATTATACAACCCTTTACACATCAATCCTAAGGTATTCTAAGGTGTTTGCAAGCATTGGTTCATCATTTGCAAGTATTAAGAAGAAAAAGTAAAGATTAGGGTTTTGGGAACCTAATCTAGGGTATATACTGAAAGCTTGGTTTTGAATCTAACACCCAGGTTAGAACTTTTTTATCATCTCTTACATCAATACTAAGGTTTTTCCTAATTCCATTATACTTTTAATTTTCTTATGATTTTTATGTGTAATATGTTAAATAAGCTATAATCACCACTACATGAAGGAGACTTACTAATTAAGTTAAAATGAGTTATTAATTATGTTTATGATTTTATGCACTTATTCTTATGTCATATGGTCCTATATATCATGGAAAAGTGAAAATAAAAGTATGTTAACCTATGGATTAAGTATAAACATGTTTAGGTTAAATTAGGGTTTTATAATGTTTCTTAATCTTCACATATGAAAATAATGGAAAGAAATTGTTAAAACTTGTACAAAAAATATTCAAGGACTAGGGATAGATAAATTGGACTTTATTATAATACCAACAAGTGTCAAAATGTGTTTTTTAGGAGTTTTTATAGTAAAACTACTAAGTAATACTACATAAAAACAAGGTTTTTATAAAGATATATCATATGAATAGCTTAGGCTGTCCTAAAATCCGAATTTCATACAGAAAGTTTGACATAAAAATAATAAAATACGCCTCATGACGATTCATAATGATAAGAAACACGAAGAAACCAATCTAAAAACGAACAAAAGACACTAAAAACGAGTTTACCGACTATAAATACTTTTTAATAAAACTAATTTTATAAATGTACTATAACATTACCGCAACTTCAATTTATACAAACATCTACAAATATGAATAAACTTATTAATATACGAGATCGTACTCGAAAGAATCGCTAAAACTGTAACAAATAACGAAATAAAATCAAAAGACCATTTGTCGCGATAATTAAAGTTATAAACAAAGTAAATCTTTATAAACTATAATGAAAACAAGTAAAAAGTAACTATTTCATATCAGCGACCCAACTTTATAAAATATAATACCCTTTAACTAAGCTAAACAACGTACTCCAGGAAATCAACTAAATGATGGGGATTAAAACAGAAATAACAAGATATTACGATTACAAGATTAGCGCTAATATAAAACCCCTAAACGTAACAAACGAGCTTGTCTATGAAACAGTAATTTTACAATCAAATAGAATGCTGAATCTCTTAAAAACTTAACAAATGTAATATTTTGACTCTGCTCGTCTTCTACGAAGAACGTGGACGTAATAAACGCGAGCAACGATTCTTACAAACGACCAAATTAGGTCATTTTTAACTACCGAAAATCTTATATTTTATAAAACTCTTTCACTTATAAATATCTTACTATGTATTATTACTAAAACTGATAGATACGGTGAATTTATGCATAAATATAAGAGATCATATATATATAAGTTGTGTGTATTAAAGAGTTGCTATATTACATAGGTGAGGTTTCATAATGCGGTGCCGTCTGCGGATGTGTCAGGTATCGATGATTGTTAGAGATTAACCGATTTAAAGTGTACCTAAACCCCTCGTACTACATGTCCAATGACCTCTTTAATTATGATACGCCCGATGATATACCTGTAACAACTATGAAGATTAATATTAAATGTTTATTAATAAAGTACTCAGTAACATATACGCACCTTAATTAAAATAGGTTAGCATTTATCGTCCTTGCGTGACGTTTTATCTGTGATTATTTTTGATATCTGTAAGTCTCAAGGAGAGTTCATAGCCCCACTTTTACAGTTTTACAGATTTACTATTATTTGGAGTGAAACATGCTTTGTTTTATAAATTGGTCCAAGTGTAGAAAGTATATTGATTATGTGTTAGCCTCTAAGTAGCGATAACCCTCCTGAGCCCATAATCATGAACTGATCAATTGGCATAGATGTATGTTGTTTAATTACATTAATGTGAGCGCAGAATGTTTAAATAGATCAATTGGGATTGACCTCCCCGTTTTGGTGATTTAGCTACACTGGAACGACACGATGACCAAGACGGAACTTGGATGTTTTGCGGGTACAACATCTGTACAGCAAAATAACTGCTTAAAATGCAAAAAAAATAGTGTTGAGCCTTCGATGTCATAGCTTAGTGCACCAGTAATCTGGTTATTGTGAGATAGTTCGGCAACTGTTGTAGACATCACAGAGAAATATAATGCGGAGTCTTCTGCATACAAAATATCAATACAAAACCTACATTGAAAAAGTCTTCACACAACATTTAATTTAGAGCGAGAGAGAGAGTATCGCGACAGTATTATACAGCAATAGTCTTCTCGTCAGGAGGTCATTAGGCACAGATGCCAAGGATGCTTGGATTAAATTTTGAGGGTTATATTGCAATGCTGTAAAAGGATAAATAGAATGTGCATCATTGTTTTTTATGGAAATCTATGAGTTGTAACTTTTGTAATGAGTATTAAACAAAGAACAAGTAAAAAGCTATAAAAACGCGTTTATGTAATATGTCTAATTTATATCTTTAAATCCAATTTATCATTTTAAAACGATCTTTTGTGTCGTTCCTTAAGTATATCATTGTGGTGTTGATCTTGAAGTAACATGCCCCGTATCCTTAATCCGCTGCGAGACCCATTTTTTGAGTGGACTGTTTTACAAAACACCGCTTGAATCATAAAATTATAACGATAAAAACATCAAAGAGGATACCACTGCTTGAAATTTAAAAGACATTCAGTACATTAAGCTGGAAAATAATTAAAAACAAGTTTTTTACACTACTCCTAATTTTAAAATTACACTAGATAAAATTACAATGAAGAAGTCTAAGACTATTTATACAAAATACTAAAACTGCAGGGTCTTCTTTTTGTGCTTGTGAGTGTTAGGTTCAGCCATCATACCTGAGAGAAAACCAAGCTTCATCTTAGCCCATATAATATTTCTTGTCACCAAGGGTGATGAGACTGGGTTCCTCGTGATATTCTGAATCCTGTTCCATTCGCCCAATGTAGGTTGTGTGGATTAGGTCCAACATGGAAATTGGCCCAAATGAAGTGGGGTAAGGGAGGGTGATGTTTTGTGTAGGAGTTGCAGGGGTTACTGGAGGGAGAAGACACAAGAAAGTGGCAATAGGCGCAAAAAATCAACTTGTAATCTCGTCTGATATATGGTGATAACAGGGGTAAAGAATTTGAATTTTTACAATTTTGGCCCCTCAACTTGTATGGTGGTGTTTCAACTACAGTCCTTGTGGTGTAAAACATATAAAGGAGTTGGCAGGAATGGCCCCTGAAGTTGTATGCTTTTACTGCATGGATGGTCCTTGAGGGATTAACGGGGAAACAGACTTAAAAGTCTTATAACAAGCTCGTTAAGTGGTATGTTGGGCTTGGTTCTTAGTTGGGCCGGTTATAAGTTTAAAGAATATTGGACCCTTTTGTTGGTCTTCATAATGTTTTAATGGGCTGACCCGGCCCATTAGATGGGTACGGGTTGGCCCACTTTGATACAATTAGGGTTTCGGGTCTGTTTTTTCGATGCTCATTCCATTGCTATGTCCCGGGGTTGACTTTCACTTCGACTTTTGTTAACTTTGACTTTGACTTTACACGCCGGTTCTCCATTCCTGTTGCTTGGGTTTATTTTCCGATTTTGGCTTTGTTTTTGTCATTTTAGTGAATATCCGGTACCTGCACAACACAAATAGCAAAACAAGCATATATTTGGAGCCATTTTATGTCCGTTTTGGTCATTTATGCTCATGATTTAAAAATGAGTAAATAGGTATGGTGTAATTAAGCACATACCATGTTTTAACATATTCCAGGTGATCATTAACATTTGGAAGTTCCTTCGGATATAAATGTTAATGTACCTAATCTGGAAATGCCTTTAGGTGATTACAAATTTTATTTTACTGATGCTATTGATTAGTTAAAATTGGTCAATATTTATGTTAGGATGTTTTTTGATACATTTATTTTTATTTTAAGGGCCCAACAGCTGACAACAAATGACTCTTTTAGTGTTTCAAATTCTATTTCACATACTCCTGCCCCTCTACTAGGTGCATAAGGATCCATTAGGGGTACTTCTAAATCAGATAACCGTACCACACCAACAGGACTATAACCTACCATGAGAAATTAATAGTCGGTAGGAAAATGAGAATGAGCTACGAAGTTACTGCAGAGAGGAAGCCTTGTTTGGTATAAGAACACTCTAAAACCGTTGGTCCGGAATAGATGATCCAAAGTATAGTCATTGTTGTAAAAGGTAGGACCGAGTTGCGTATTACGTAGCGTCAACGGGGACACGAGTTTAACAAGTATATCCCTGACTATAGTAGAAAGTTGCTTCTCCAAGAACCGATCCATTTTATGGAAAATATTAGGCGCCTCCAAAGCAATATGTTCAGTATGAAGACTATAGCGGTGCGTCAAATCGATGAATCCGTACAATAAAAAACGCGGCTCCATATGCCATTTAAGGTTTTTTTGGGCATTTGTATCATTGGGCTAAGGATCTTAAGATCCATCTAATGTTGAGGCTGCGAAGGGAGACCACCGTGCGCATTACTGCAGTATATATATACACATATAAACAATAAAAAATAGTAATGTATGACTAATCGACTTAAGCATCTTACTTGGTGGACAGGAAATGCAGTGAAAATCGTCACGATGAAGACATTGTTGAAGGGCCCCATTGCCTCTAAATACCCATAACGCTTGTGAGTAAACTCTTCAAAAATCCCGTGAAAGATTAGCTAGACACACATATAACAATTTAAAGATTTACATATTGTATAATGGTTTTGTTGGGTGCTCAGGAATATGAGTTACCGAGACCGGCAATATGCTTGCGCTAAAAGTTTTACTAACCTAGGCATGAAAAAAGATATGTATTATGATATAGTTTTGTTGAAGAACGGTGCAGACATCCACAACGTGTAAATAAACTTCATTCGCCTTATATGTCGCTTCAATTTCCATTATTATTTCCGTACGGGTCAATCAGGACTCTACTCAAAATTAGTTGAAATTACATAGTGGTACTATTAAATTCTAAATCGAATAATGGTTACTATGAAGGCCTATTAGCGTATATTCATCCATGATCGCGCAAACTGTTATAATTATTTATCTAGAATAGGAAGGCTATTTCAACAGTAGAGATTGTTACCGAAAGCTTTTTAGTGCGGTCGCACAACAAAAGAATAAGACTTTGTTCGTGTTACCTCCAAGAACGACACAAGCGAATGGAATACATACTTCTTCAGGATCATATGTATGCAATCGATATAGTGTAATAATGACGGGGTCAACTGCGGTGCAAGATTGATACTTACCACAGTAGATAGTTGCGGGCCACCGGTATACGTACAGTCACTAACTTGGACGCCAAGCTAATTGTCATGCTATGTAAATTGCCATCATTCTTCAACACTTTACAAGTAAGTAAACATAGGCTAAAAATTACTGACTGCATGGTTGAATTCCCATTGTTAACTACTACAGATCGCAGCCGACAATAGTAGATTAGAGTCCTTCAAGATGAAAATTCAGCAGTTTATTAAATATCTACGAGACGTTTAGCCATTTGGAAAAGTCGTTGCAGGTACCGTCTTTAACTATTCTGGAAATTATAATACGATTTCCTATTCATCTTTCGTTACTCTTAATCGGTCTCCAAACTTATTTATTTTCTATTTTTAGTGTTATACACTGTGGAATTCCAAAAACGAGGTCTTCCCCATTGTCATACCTTAGTGTGGATACACAAAGCAAGAACAAATACACCAAGATGAAGATATTGATGCTTATGTCTCTGCTGAACTTCCTTCAATTAATGTAGATCATGAATGTCATAAGATCGTCTCTGAACTAATGATGCATGGCCCATGTGGATTGGCCTGCCCATTTGCCTAATGTACACAGAATGGTACAAAGTGTAGAAAACATTTCTAAGGAGTACTTGTATAAACCATACTCTACAATATGACAAATGTTCCACACCCCGACATGAGGCGGAAACTCGGGAATGCAACATAATGATCAATCATAACACAAGATACAAAATAGAAAAAAACTACATTGCATAAACTCCAAGTGCTATGAAGACCATCAACCTTGAACAAACTTAAGTGATGTCCCAAATCGCAACTAAAATCCAAAATCTCTTACAATTATTCATATGCCCACACAGGGGACCATAATCCAAACTTAATCCAAAACATCCAAATACTAGAATCAAACAACAAGCATGCGCCTTCAAAAACAAAATTCACACGGATACTTCTAAGTCTGCTATCATCACCAAAAGCTACTCTTCTTTCTTACTTCACCTGAAAATGATACTCGAAAAACGAACAACAAATAACTGTTGGTGAGCTCGTAGGTTTTGACATAAACCCAAAAGCAAAGCCAATTATTTCAAAACAGTGGACAATAGTGCTATTTGACAGTGAATATATGCAAACAACCTTAGCATCACCGCTAATCAATAACCATATGTCACTTACGCACCTAAAGGGCCTACCATCTGGAGCACTAAAATTAAGGCAGGACCATACATAAAACTAGGTAGGCGTACCATCCGCTCCAATAATCACACAAATACTGGGTAGGAGCGTACCATTCCGATCCAATAAACTCCAAACACTGGGTAGTGCGTACCCATTCCGATCCAAACAATCATACAAACACATTAATAGTCACCATAGCAGGTCATAAGCACATAACTTGTCCCAAAAACAAACATAGTTCGCACAAATCAATTCAAAACATTTCAAAACACATTTGAGTATCATTTTCCCCCAACGGAAAAACCAGTAAAAAATTGGGCTACGAGAACTCACCTTCAATCAAGTCATTAGCAACCAAACTCAATCACAACAAGCAAATCATTACGCCACGCCCAACCGACCTAGTCCAGTTAATGTCCCAATTTAATCATCCAATTCCCAAAACAATCTCACGTTTGATCATAGGAGTTTAAGACGCTTGTCACAATTACCAAAACAATTTAAAAGGTTTTTATCATGTGTGCGGACGTGATGTTGAAGCGACTAACTCCACAATCTATCAATCTCACTCATTCGATAATACATACTTATAATTTTACGTAAAAGATAAGTAATATAATAAATATTTATAATTAATAATTATAACTATATCACACAAGTCCCAATCGGTAACCTTTAAGACACTTCTAAATATAATTATAAATAACCGAATTTGAAAATGAAACAGTTTACTCATTAAAAAACACATTAGAGAATTTCAAGAACAATTATATTTTAGTGAATTATTAAATAAATAAAATAAAAAAATAATATTTACTTAATTAAAAATCAAAATCATGTTTTTTAGGACATTTCTAAGTATAAAACTTTTAATGAAATATCGACATGACCCGTACGTTATTACTACACACATTTCCAATGTTTTAAACTATTTTCATCAATTTTCCACGAAATTCGACATTATCGACAAAATTCAAAATCTCAATCTTTACTGCTTACCAACACTTTTCTACAAATTTCATTCAGACATCACATCGTTAAAGATATTTCCACTTTCAAAAGTCCTTCAAAATTCTCATAACTACTACATATCGCTTATTGGGCCTCACTCCCCAACACTGGGACCCCTATTAGGACATTTATAAGTCCAAAGTATAAATCAAGATCCAAAACCAATAGTACCGTTTACATAAATAGGAGAATTTTACGTAATATCATAATAGTAAAAATAAATCCTGGATCCCAATAATCCCTCCCATTAAGCCGTGCGACCAAAATAGACTTGTAGGGCTAGTGAAGTCCATAAACTCTCAAAATACGTATATTAAGCTTGAAAATAAGCTAATAAGCTTACGTACTATTTGGTTATAACCAATAAGCCTCAAAATAGTCCGACAACAATACTGTCCATAACACAAAAAAAATAAACACCACTTTTCTAGTGATTTTGGGAAGTGGAATCGTAGGCTATAATAGCCCAAAATCAGCAAGCTATAGCTTAATAATGAGCCCGGAAATAAGCCTTACAAGCTACCAATCACGAAAAATAAGCAATTCTAGCATCATATATTATTCAACCATCACGACCACACCATCAAAACTACAAAAACCATCTTTTTCCTTTTTATTTCACATAACCAAACACCCATTTTTCTTCCGTTTCGCTTCCAAAAATTAATTTTCACAACGATCAACTTGTACAACTAACATCTATGCATCAAAATAAATCCAAAAGGACAAACGAAATTTAAATTTGAAAACAAACAATAAAATCTTCAAATTTGTAGATTTCACACGAACCGAACACCCCAAACCAGTTTTTAAGTGAATAACCAAACACTATAATCAACCCCAAATATTTATGTCTTTATGTTTTCTTGATCAAACTTCAAAAATTTGTGTGTTTGTGTGTTGTATGGTGTCGGACGAACCCAAGTCACCCACCAACGAGTGTGTGTTTTTTTTGAAATAAAAAAGGTGATTATAAAAAAAACAATGTGGAAGATAAGGTAATCTTAATGTCCAACCTTAGAGACAACATAAGCTTAGAAAAGTAGTCATCTTGCCTCCTATTGACTTCCTTGACCGGAATTTGGCATCCTATGGGTGTCAGTCTTTCTTTTCGAGTCCCGGATCACTTAAATACTCTAACACTTAACCTAAAATTTACCCCCCAAAGTTAATTAAGCAATTTTTAATCACTTAAAAAGTACTTTTCCATACCTAGAGTAATTTTAACACAACATATGTCACATACATCCTTTAAAAACTCATTTGACATTAACGGACGTGTCAAGACACTTTTTTGGCATTTTCTCAAAAATATCACCGGGTCAAACCACCCGGATACCCATAACACAAACACCTTCCAAAAGGGATTAATAATACAATAACCACAATTCATCACATGCAACATAAAATCACCATTGTCAACACGGTACAAAATCTGAATAAACTGACAACAGTCAAAGGACTATTAATGAAATATTCAGAACACAAAAAGGGCAAAGGTTACATTCTACCCCCCTTAAAAGAATTCCGTCCCTGAAATTCAACTACTAACATTAATAAACAAATGCGGGTATTTCAATTCATAATGACTTCACGTTTAAAACGTGAATTCAGGCCAACAACGTTTGATAATTTCATCGACCCTTGACCATGGGCAATCCGACTACGCTCTCAAACTTCTAAACTCTCTTTCCAAGATACCACTAGTGCTCTTTCCACAAATACAACTTAGCATCACTCGAATATCAACCAAAGCAATTGCATGTTGGAATTAGCCAAACAATTACTATATGGTTTCGACACGAGAACGGTCATGAACCCATTCAATTCCTCAGGCCAATCTAATCGATAGAACACATGGCCTAACATATACTCAAACAATCTTAAACGGTCCAACAAACCTAAGTTCTAACTTCCCTTTCTTCCCAAAGCGTACCACACCTTTCCAAGGCGACACTTTGAGCAAGACATAGTCACCTACACTAAACTCTAGAGGCTTCCTCTTCTTATCAGCATAACTTTTCTGACGATCACGCGCAACCTTAAGTCTATCCTTAATCTGCGAGATTTTCTCAGTAGTCTCTTGCACTAACTCAGGTCCTATCAACTAACCTTCTCCCACCTCAGCCTACATAATTGGCGAACAACACTTTCTACCATATAATGCCTCAAACGGAGCACATCTCACACTAGAATGATAACTATTGTTATACGAAAACTCAACCAACGGAAGATGAACATCCCAACTTCCCTCGAAGTACAGGACGCACGCTCTAAGCATGTCTTCCAAAGTCTGAATAGTATGCTTACTCTGACCATCGGTCTGAGGGTGATAAGCCGTACTCATGTCTAAACGAGTATAACCTTGAGGTGAAACGACTATCACGATCCGATATAATTGAGATCAGCACACCATGTCTATTAACTATCTCATTCAAATACAATCTAGCCAACCTTTCCATCTTATAATCCTCACGCATAGGTAGAAAATGAGCAGACTTAGTCAATCAGTCCACAATGATCCAGATTGTGTCATGCCCACTACTAGTCCTAGGCAACTTAGTCATAAAACCCATAGCTATCCCTTCCCATTTCCATATGGGAATCTCAGGTTGTTGGAGCAAGCCAGATGGCCTTTGATGCTCAGCCTTAACCTTCAAACAAATCAAACACTTACTAACATACTCAGATATATCATTTCTCATTCTGGGCCACCAATACCTATCTCTTAAATCATAATACATCTTATCGGCACTTGGGTGTACAGAGTACTTCGAATTATGGGCTTCATCCATTATCAGGGTTCTCACCTCACCCTTCAAAGGTACCCATATTCGATCCAGGTAGTACAAAGTTCCATTACTTCTCTGTTCTATCATCTCATCCCAAACTTTCTGCAATCTTGCAAACTCATCCACAACCTCCTTTTGAGCCGCCAGTATCCTATCCTTGATACTCGACTGAAGGATCATTTTCATAGCTCTAACTCTCTTAGGCTTTACTCTTTCCTTCCTACTTAGGGCATCAGCCACCACATTCGCCTTACTAGGATGGTAGCGAATTTCACAGTCATAATCACTAAACAACTCTATCCAACGACGCTGTCGCATATTCAATTCTTTCTGACTAAAGATATGTTGAAGACTCTTATGGTCCGTATAAATGGCACTCTTTGTCCCACACAGATAATGTATCTAGATCTTAAGTGCAAACACGACTGCACCCAACTCTAAATCATGGGTAGTATAATTCTTCTCATGAATTTTCAACTGCCTAGACGCATAGGCTATCACTTTACCTCTTTGCATTAACACACAGCCTAGTCCTATCCCGGACGCATCACAATATACCACAAAGTCTTCCGGTCTATCAGGAAGAGCTAGAATAGGCGCATTACATAACTTATCATTCAGGGTCTGAAATGCCAATTCCTGTTCCTCACCCCACTCGAAAGTCTTACTTTTCTGAGTCAAGATAGTAAGAGACTTAGCTATCTTAGAAAAGTTCTCAATGAACCTACGGTAATACCCAGCTAATCCTAAGAAAGAACGAACCTCAGTCGAAGTTCTAGGGGCTTTCCAATTCTTAACAGCTTCAATCTTACTAGGGTCTACATGAATCCCATTACCATTTATCACATGCCTAAGAAACTGCACTTCTCTTAGCCAGAATTCACACTTAGAAAACTTAGCATACAGTTTCTCCTTTCCTTTTTGAGTAGTTCATGACTAACCTTAAGTGTTCTAACATGCCCCTCTTGAGTCTTAGAGTAGAAATTATAGTATCGTCTATAAACACTATCAATATAACTTTATCAAGATAAGGCCTACAAACTCTATTCATCAAATCCATAAATACCATCGGTACGTTAGTCAGACCAAAGGGCATTACAGTGAACTTGAAATGTCCATAACGAGTTCTAAATGCAGTCTTTAGAATGTCATCCTCATGCACTCTCAGCTGATGGTATCCAGACCTAAGATCTATTTTCGTGAAAAAAAACTAGACCATTGCAGTTGGTCAAAAGTTTCCCTCAATTCTAGGAAAGTGGATAACGTATCTTAACAGTCAACTTGGTTCAATTCTCTTTAATCATTGCACATCCTAAAAGAGTCATCCTTTTTCTTAACTAACCAATACGGGCTCCTCCAAGGCGTTGAGCTTGGTCGAATGAAACCTTTGTCTTGGAGTTCCTTGAGTTATCACGAATCTCCTCCATTTCAGAAGGGGCAATCGATAAGGAGACTTTTCTACTGGCGTTGCTCCAGTAGTTAACTCAATCCGAAACTCAATTTCCCGAATAGGCGGTAATCCAGATAGATCATCCAAAAATACCTCAGGAAAATCTCTAACCACAACAATTTCTTCTTGTTTCTTAACACCCATTAAAAATCTCGCTTTCCCTTTCGGTCTCTCTCCTAATACTTTAAGCAACTTGCCATCCGGTAGTGGTATCCTCACTACCTTCTTATGACAAACTATTTCAGCCTTATAATTAGACAACCAGTCCATACCTATAATTACATCAAACTCCCATGTCCAAAAGGTATCAAATTGATATCAAAGACATGACCCTCGATTTCTAATTTACAACCCTTAATAACCTTATCAATCTCTACTAGCTGCCCGCTAGCTATCTTAATCTTATATTTGAAACCTAATTCGCTGGGCTCTAAGCCTAACATAGGTATGAAAGTAGTGGAAACAAAACTATAGTCGGCACCAGAGTCAAATAAGGTAGTGGAAAAATGATTGTTCAAAGTAAACGTACCCGTTACAATTTTCAGATCTTGGCGGGCTACCTCTGCTCCCAACATGAATGCCCTTCTCCTAGCCTGGTTTCCTTGGTTTCCACGACCCTGACCCCCGTTATTAGCAGCAACTTGATTTGGACGATTTTCTCCCGGTCCTTGTGCTCTATTCTACCTAGGACAAGCTGACCTGACATGGTCGATACTACACCACTCATAACATGCCCTAACATTTAAGTTTCTAGAACTAAGAGGATTCACATTCCTCGGCATACTTTTACAATCCCTTGCCAAATGACCCATGCGGTTATAGTTAAAGCATATGCGACAAGGCCCTCCGGGTGCATGGTAGGAGTTGCAGATGGTACACTTGGGCCAAGTACCCGTATTCTCTCTTCCTATAGGGTTTATAGTAGTAGCAAAAGCATTCCCAGTCCTAGCCCTCTTATTATCATCTCTACCATTCTTATCCTTGCTAGGTTCCCCCATATTTCCTCTTTTCTCAACCTTCTTAATTGATCCATTCCTAACAGCCTCATTAGTCAGTGCACCAGAAATCTGCACAGCCTTCTGCATAGTCTTTGGCTCTGTTGCTGCCACCATTCCACGGATTTGTGGAGCAAGGCCATACACATACCTCTCAATCATCCTACTCTCTAGAGTTACCAAATGTGGAACTAACCTAGCCAACTCATGAAACCTATCAGTATACACAACATGGCCAACCCCGACCATGGCGTAATTCCACAATTCAGATTCCAACTTTTGCATCTCATAACTAGGATAAAACTCTTGTATCATCCTAAACTTAAAGTCATTCCATAACATACTAACAGCAACTTCCCGGCTTAGCGTGCAGATCTGCGAGTTCCACCACGTTAAAGCCTTACCCGCAAATGAACCAGCAGTGTATTTCACTTTTTGGTCAATACTACAACCACTCATATCGTGCACAAACTCCATTTTCTCAATCCAACGAGTGAGAACTACAACACCTCCCTTAAAATCATATTCCTTAGGGTTACAAGCTAAGAACTCCTTATATGAACAACCTATCCGGTTGCCATTTACTATCACATTCCCAACGTTCTCCTGAATGTTCTCATTAACCACATTACTATTATGATTTCCAACATTTCCTCGGTTAACTAACTGAGCCACATGGGGATAAGAGGATTCTGAATTATTGGCCAATGATCGTTGAGATGTCGGTGCTCCCCTCATTGGCTCACTTACATTTCCCATTGTTTCCTCTACACCCCCAATTACTCCTTTACCTGGGTTGTTCCATGACCATTCAATTCATCATCCATCATCAGTTACCTTCCCTAGGTCTTCTACCCTTTATCCTCTACCAACCCATTCACCCATTCCCCCTCCTAGTGATTCGGCAGCAGGCCGACCAGCACTTTGGGTCCTCATCCTTGGCGGCATTATCTATACGAGGGAGAACATGGGCAACGTTAGGTAAGTGGGAAGACTAATATATATATATATATATATATATATATATATATATATATATATATATATATATATATAGACACACACACACACACACACACAATAACACCTCCCTACGGTGTTCAACATCGATTTGTGTGAAAAACATTAATAAGTCTGAGTGGAGTGTGATACACTTTAACGTACCTTGGCCATTCGTATCTTATATCCGCATCCTTTTCCTAGTCATATTCAATTTTGAGTACAAATTTCAATGGTGTCTGGACATAACTAAGCATCTAAACCGCGACACACAAAGCGAACACCGCGCACATAGATCCTATATGCAACTAGAAGACGGATCTTTGGTTATAGTCTAGGCCAATCCACCTAGTTCTTTATAACCTTGGCTATGATTACCAATCTGTCACACCCTGACAAAGGCAGAAACTCGGGAATACAACATAATGATCAATCATAACACAAGATATAAAATAGAGAAAACTACATTGCATAAACTCCAAGTGCTATGAAGACCATCAACCTCGAACAAATTCGAGTGATGTCCCAAATCGCAACTAAAATTCACAATCTCTTAAAATTATTCATATGCCCTCACAGGGGACCATAGTCCAAACTTAATCCAAAATTCCACACGGGATACTTATAAGTCTGCTATCATAATCACCAAACTACTCTTCTTTGTTGTTCCCAAACTTGGATCTTATGCCTTAGGTTATAAGGTTATTGTTATCTTAGATAAACACAAGGTAACAATGAGAGAAACTTTGTTAATGAGTTTCACCAAAGGCTATGCAGAATCTAACCTTTAGTGATCAAGAAGATAACAATGAAATGAAATGAAAATAGTGAATAACCAAAAAGCTTTAATATTATTAAGAGAATAATACGAGTACTCTGACAGTACTAGGGTTTACAAAACCTTAAAGCTATGAGAGTGGTATGTAAAAGATGTGTATATATGATGAATGTGTGTATGTGTTGAATCTGTATTTTCTACTCTAACCTAAGGACTCCTTTTATAGCACAATGAGCCCTATACAAGATAAGACCTAAACCGTATCTCTTAAATATAAGAGATATACACAAGATACATTCCAAATATAACAATAACCCGAATTTAACTCAGAGTAGATCTTATCTTCATGTAGCAGTGGAAAGTCTTCAACAGTGGCAAAACTTCTTAGCAGTGTAAACATTAGCAGTGGGAAGATTTACACTAACAGTTGGAAAAGTACTCTAGCAGTGGAAATGAACATGACTAACAGTGGAAATGCCTTAGGCTAGACGGTATGGTGGTGACTTTGGCCAAACTCACCTAGGTGACTTCCCCAAGTCACACGCGAGTCCCTTCCCGGTCTAAAACTCACCTAGGTGAGTCCCCCACTAGCATGGTGAGTTTGACAATTTTTGAGAGCCATTCGGTGAAAAACTCACATATGTGAGTTGTGATAATGGTGGGCCCTCTCACTTTTTAATTAATATATTTTATTTTGTTGTAAGTGTGTGGGTGTTTAGTGGGTTGTATTGTATATAAAATATATATTTTAATGAAAGGTGAGTTTTAGTGGTGATGTGAGTTCTTATTACAGTTGAAAGGTGAGTTGTAAGGTGAGTTTTATTTGGAGAGAGAAAGTTAATGTGGCGCTGACGTGTCAGGTGGGTTTTTCACCACCATAGCATCCAGCCTTAGAGCATTTTATTCCCAACAATCAGCATTAATACTTTCCAAAATATTTATTCAAATTCTCAATCAGCATTAATCTCTTCAATCATCATTAACTTCAGTCTTCTATTTGACTAATCAGCATTAATTTCAGTCAATTAGCATTAATCTTGAACCAGCAGTAGTAACTCTATAACCAACAGTATTAAGTCCTTCAATAGTCTTAAAGTATGTACTGGCAGTATCTACTTTACTCTAACAGTTCTAATGTATTATATACTGGGCAGTTGTAACTTCGAGCAAGTACTAAGTAGGATATGTTTTAATACAACAATCCTCCACTAAATTGTGATTTACCTTCAATCATCAAGTTTTCTTGAATTAACTTTCTGTTTTTGAGGTAGGATTTCTTTTCAAACATTCTTATTCTTGATCTTTCAGTCTTCATGATATATTTTAAGAAGTCTTGAATTAAACCTTCTTCTCTGGACCCAAATCCTCTTGCATTGTTTGCTTTATCTTTTGGTCTTTTCTGCACTCCTTCTCAGATGTACACTTAGTTTTGAGCATATCATCATAACTTCTGCACCAACAGTAGTAATTTCTGCATCAAATTCTTGATCATGCTCATGCTTCCCAACAATCCTCCCCTATTTGGAAGGATCCTCCAAATCATCTTCTTATGGGAACCCAAGCCATCACATACTTGAATCTTCCTTGTGCATCAATGTAATTAAATCTTTTCAAAGTGATTGATGCATTGTTATATTTGGAAGATCATGATCTAATTTATCTAGTTTTGTGGCCTTCCAAACCCAACATGTGAGCCTTAAATGCATTTATTTGTTTACTGCTTTGGCTTAGCATCATTTATTGTTTTTCTCCCAGACCTATCAAAATAGCTTGTGGAAATCATATTTCTTTTTGGTATTGGGGTAAGTTATTCTTGTTGGAAAAAAAAAAAATTAAGTTGATTTGTTTTCATCCCTTTGAGTTGTTCCACACTGGTTTAACCTGTTTTTGATCATTAACATATCTCTTGTGTTTACAGGTATACTATAGGTGTTCAAAACTTCCACATAGATAGCAGGCTTTCTTGATCATCCACAAAGTCCACTTCCTAGTGTTGGGACTTGTTATTCCAGTGCCTTTGATTTCCCTAGGCCTTTGTGGTCGTACTTTTCTGCATTACTTATAGTTGGTTTCTAGAATTTTCTGTTTTAGTAACTTTAGGACACTAGGCAGACCAGGTTTCTTTTACTAAACCTATTCATAAGTTTTGATACAAAACATTTACCATGATCCTCCGTGTCTTTTTTTTCATAGAAAGAGACACTTTCACTTCCATCTCTTTGGCACATTTGTATGATCGGTGATAGGCCTACTATAATCAGTAACAGTGTCATCAACAAATTCAGGCAAACCTGTCCAAGACAGATCATTCTTAGGAGGTGAATAGACTTGTGCAGGAGGAGGTGGCACAGCAGTATACTCATTAAGCCCCAGACCCGTCTTATCCTTAACAGATCTTTGAGTCCCTAAGAGACAGTCTAGATCTTTTGCAGAATTTTCAAATTTTTTATTTTAAATTATTATGCTGTCTTTTTCCTTTTTTTAACTCCTCTAATTCATTCTGAGATTTTCTATTTTATTTTCTTTAAGCTTACATTCTCTCTCCAATGACTGCTAATTATTTCACAGATACTTAATCTTATTATTTTTTATTTAACAAGTCTTGCCTCAACTTGTGATAAAAACCTCTTTTGTAGTCTTATTACAATGTCAGTCTCACAATCACTAAGTTCTTCAGTTAACTTGCTAATCTTAGTGTTGAGATTTTCTGTGTTTTTCCTACATGATTTAGAACAATAAGAATCATCATATACCTCATTATCTGAGCTTGGAAGAACCTTCTTGAGAGTGTATATGTATTATTGCAAAGGTTTGTCTAGGATGATCTTCTTCGTATTCAAAGCTTCTACGAGCTCTGATACCACTGTTGTTCCAAACTTGGATCTTTTGCCTTGGTTATAAGGGTTATGTTATCTTGGAAAAACACAAGGTAACTATGAGAGAAACTTTGTTAATGAGTTTCACCAAACACGTGTGGAATCTAACCTGTAGTGATCAAGGAAGATAACAATGAATGAAATGAAATATAGTAAATAACCAAATGCTTTAATTTTATTAAGAGAATAATATGAGTACTCTGAAAGTACTAGGGTTTACAAAACCTTAAAGCTATGAGAGTAGTATGTGAAAGATGTGTATATATGATGAATGTGTATGTGTTGAATATGATATTATATTCTAACCTAAGGACTCCTTTTATAGCACAAGGAGCCCTGTACAAGATAAGACCTAAACCGTATCTCCTAAATATATGAGATATATACAAGATACATTCAAAATATAACAATACGCATATTTGACTCTGAGTAATCCTTATCTTCAATCAGCAGTGGAAAGTCTTCAAGCAGTGGAAACATTGGCAGTGGTAGAGATACACTAACAGTGGGAAAAATCTCTAGCAGTGGGAATGCCTTAGCATTTTATTCCCAATAAAGGTTTCCTCCGTAACTCTGTATGGCGGATGGACCAAAAAGATCCATATGAAGGAGTTCTAAGCATCTAGTCATTGAGACTATATTCTTAGCTTTGTTACTAGCGTAATCTTGTTTTCCAATTTTACAAGCATCACAGAAATGTTGATCAAACTTAAGCTTAGGTAAGTTTCTAACTAATTTCTTAGATGCTAATGATTGAATGAGACATATTAGCGTGACCTAATCTCCTATGCCACAACATGGAGTTTTCATCAATCGTTGCAAGACAAATTTTTTCTTTTGGCTTATTTCCTAATTTCATCACATATAAGCCTTTCTTCCTAATACCTCTACCTACAATCTTACCGTCCTTAGTTATTTCACTATCATTTTCAGAGAAAGTTACTCTACACTTATTATTACATATTTTTCCTACACTTAGCAAGTTAAATCTTAAGTTATCTACATGTTCTACATTATCTATATTTAGAGAGTCATTAGAAATCATACCTTTGCCAATGATTTTACCGCGAATATTACTACCAAAAATGACATTACCTTCATTGTATGCCTTGTAGGTTGAGAAGAGCTTTTGGTTACCCGTTATGTGTTTAGAGCATCCACTATCCTTTATCTATTAATCGGGTTCCAAGTTGACTCCAAGGCATATCTATTTATATAAGACAATAACTCAAACATTTAGTCCCGAATATCTCATGGGTCCAAATTTGTTAGTGTTAAACATCCCTTGCGTTTGATGCAATTGATTGGGATGTGGAAATAGAGGACACCTTTCTCATGGCATGTAACTTTGATGATGGAATTTGTTCCAAGTTACAGGAAAACCATGAGGTTAGTTTTTTCGACTGACGTTCCTTTTTGGTTGCGATGTCTTAGAACGAGGATAATTTTTATTGATTCTTGTGGGTGGTGGAGTTTTTGACCTAAAATTTGGTTTGTAAAATCCAACTCCGGGTTTTAACGTTGGTTTATAAAATTGTTTTACCTCATTATCACTAGCAACATGATATTTAACATTGTTTACCATTATGTGTTTTGGTTTAGGACCCAAAATGGATTTTTGAAAAGAAATAGATCTTTCATATTTTGGTGAATAGACAGGCGGCCCCTTGATTGCTTTGGGGGCCCTCTGGACTTTATGGGGGCTGCCCATTGTATTTGGGGGACCACCACCAAAAGATGTTTTTCTGAGATTTTACAAATTTTATTTCCTTAGATTTACTAGTTGATGCTTCACATGAGTTAAACCCTAAACCTAATTTATCACCGAAGGGGTTTTTATTAATCAACATTTCATTTAAACAATGTGTACTCTTTTCAAACTTATTTAGTCTAAGAGCTTCTTCTTTAAGTTTTTCGTTGTCAATTTTGAATGATTGACAACTTGTACATTCGAGATCAACTCCCTTGTTTTTATCGAGTGTAGCCATTTTTTATTTTAATTCACCAAGGTCATTTTCTAAACTATTTCTAATAGCTTTTAATTGTTTATTCTTAGTGATTATTTTTAAAGTCATCTTGCACAGTCTATCTTATTCATTATCTAAAGTAAGATCATCTATTGATGAATTTTCATCACTAAAGTAAGAGGAATCAGAACATACCTCATTTGATGCTTGAGCTATGAGACACGTCTCATCTTGAACCTTCTCATCATCTTCTTCACCGCTATCACTCCAAGAACCTCCAACAAATGCTCTTTGGTTCTTGTCTTTCAGTGGTTTTGGAAATTCTCCAATAAGATGATTTGGATCACAGTATCTAAAACATTTTCTATCACTTTTTCCGTTCTTGTCGACTCGGCATCTTTGGAATGTATTTTTGTCATTCCGTGGTTGTCTTACGAATCTACCTCTTCTTTTGAAGAACTTCTTGAAGTCTCTAACCGCCATGGCATATTCTTCATCTTCACTTCTGGAAGTAGAACACTCCTCATCTCTAGATTCCTTCTTAGCCTCTAAAGCAAGAGATCTCCTTTCTCTTTTAGCTTTGACTATTTCAGAATCTTTCTTGATGATCATTTCATGAACTTTGAGGTTTCAGATAAGTTCATCAAGAGATAGTGATGTTAAGTCTTTCGACTCTTCAATCGCCATGACCTTTGCTCTCCATTTAGGATGTAGAGCCTTAAGAAACTTCTTAACATAATTCTTGCTAGAATAACCTTCATTAAGAGATTTTAGACTAGTAATAATAGTATTAAATCTAGCAGAAGCACTATCTATAGATTCGTCTTCAGAAATGACGAATTATTTATATTGTTGTACCAAAAGGTCAATCTTGTTATCTTTGACTTGGCTATTACCTTGATGGGTGATTAACAAAGTTTTCCAAATTTCTTTTGCCGTATTACACATGAAAATTCTTTCATATTCTTTTCTTGGCAAAGCATTGTAAATAACCATTTTGGCTTCGTTATTTTTTGCAAGCCTCTTTTTAAGATCATCACTTTGTTTTTCAAAAGGGATAACCTCATCTAATTTGGTTTCCGGATTTTGTTCAATAGGTTGAAAATATCATCATAAGTAATAACATGCCAAAGATCAAGATCTTTTGATTTAACATATGTTTCGAATCTATTTTTCCAATAAATAAAACTATCACTTTCAAAGAGTGGTGGTCTTTGCATGGATTGCCCTTCTAGATATTTGTCGGAATCCATAGATCGATCCAAGCTTTAAAATACAGTATATTTTAAAAATCTTAAGTGACCTCGGCTTCTGATACCAATTGTGGAAACTAGAAGGGGGGTTGAATAGTTACAGGTTAATTGGCATTTTAAAATTTTACTTCTAAAATTATTAGATTCGAGTATATGTTCAATCAATCAACAATATGAACCAATCAAGATAACTATCTCATTGTAATAACTACACGAACAATATAAGGAGATAAAGGAAAGAATGATCAAACCAAGACACCAAGATTTATAGTGGTTCGGCTACCCAGCTCTTCTTTACGCTACTCCACTCCCCGAGTATCCGACTCGAGATTTCACTATGTCCAAAAGCTCCTTTCAGGCGAAGAAAACCGTTTACATGTCGCTTACATTATTTTCCGACACTAAGCTAAATGTCGAGTTCTAATCTTAGCTAGAACCAATCTACCACTACACAAGTACTACCCAATCACACAATCTACACTATCGGATTTACCCACGTTCTGATTTACATAATCACACAAGATAATCAAAATAGATTTTTGAATCTTAGAAGAAGAGAGAAGAAATCACTAATCTATAACACTTCGTGTCTTGGTGAATACGAGTGTTCTTCTCTTGGACTTGATAAAAGAAGGAAGAAGATAAAATTTGAGATTTGATCACTTGAAACAAGATTAAACTATACTAGTGATCAAGATATTTAGTGAGAGAAAGAAGGTTTAGAGAGAGAAAGATGACTAAAAAATTCGTGCAAAGAGGCCTGCTTTTCTGCTGAGAATAATGCAGTATTTATAGGTAGGAAATCCTAACGGTAACCTGGTGGCAGTCCCGGCGGTCCCGAATATATCTAGGGCCGCCTTGGCACTTAAGGGGCCGCCCCTAGACTGACGCTCTGATTTTTGTCCATTTGTGGGGAAAGTTTATCCTGTGAGTTGTATTCAGTTTTAGGGGGGGGGGGGAATTTGAATTTCAAAGTTATGTTTTTAAATAAAACTTTATTTTTATTTAACAAAACTATTTTGTGTAATTTTGTAAAAAAATAGTTTTGTAGAAATGTGATGGATTAAGAAGAAAAATTATTTTATTGGTCACTAATTAAGTTTAATGATTTGTTTATCCATACCTTAAGTGATATATGTCGAAATAGAAGTTTACGATTAATAACATGTAAACGTTTATTTTTATCGTGAATGTTTTTATATTTTGTCATCTTCAAAATATAGAGAAGTCAAAAAATATAAATAATGTTTTTAAGAATTATTTGTATTAACAGAACCCTTAAAACAGAACCCTCAATGCTGACCCTCTTTGTGCTGAACCTTCAGTCAAGAACTAAACCCCCTAACATAATTGAACCCTTGAAGCTAAACTGAACCCTCAACAAAAGAATTGAACCCCCAAGCTGAACTGGTCGCTGAAGCTGAACTTGGTCACAAGACCTTAACTAAACCCCTTCAGTTTCGAACCTTTAGTTTAAACCAAACCTTGGATGCTGAAATAGTCACGAAACTGGTCATCGAACCTAGTCAGATACTAAACTGAACCTCCAAGAAAAACTAAAGAATTTCAGCGGCATCTAAAACAAAGAATCAAGCTTTTTGCCTTTTATTTTATTGTAATTCATAGTAAGAAGAAGTCATTATGCTCACTTACTACTAATCAAACTTAGGCTATTTTTCTATCCGAATAGGGGGAGATTGTTGGGCCAATTTAGTGGTTAATTTTCCCTTGTACATGATTTATATGTAAAATATCCTAAGCGGAAAAACAAGTCGCTGAACAAAAATAAGTTCAGCGAGTCATCCTTAAGAAGTTCTTTAGAGTCTAAAGAAAAGGCTCATCATAATTTTAGAAATCTTTGTGAACCCTTCGATACATGTCGTTTGTCATAAGCGATGTATTTTTTTTTCCATTTAAACAACTTAGATCTGACTAATGTTATGTGTAAAAATTGGTCTAAAGTCTTAATGACATCAAATAACGTCTATTTTGTAACATCATTTATTCCATATAAATTGATCGTTTTATATTATTTATGTATGAATTGGTACTTAATCGCTTAAAATAGTTATTTGCAGTAAACATGGAGCAATTGGTGAAGATTGGCTAAAAGGCACGCATTTTGGAGCTTAAACAAGGAAATCAAGTGACTATTGTTATGGCATCCTATACGTCATATCCATCAAGAAGATACGGTGTATCTGCGCCTGCACTTCACAAGAAACCACAAAGAAATCAAGATCAATACGCTGTATCCAGAAGTTCCATACATCGTATTCAAGATAAGTACACAGAACATTCTGGAATATTATATTTGTAGCACCCACTTCAATGACTCTCCAATATGCCGTATCCATCTACCCTATATGGCGTATCAAGCTAATTTAAGAAGACTATAAATACAAAACCCTAAACACATGTTTAGGGTGTGCTTAATCATATTTTCAAAACCCTAACCATAAAAGATGAATATCAGAAGGCTAGAAGAGTAGTAAAGGTCAAGCATCAAGCTTCAATCCATAGGAAACACCGTGTAATTTTCTAATACTCTAAATACGTGTTCGATTGTTGGTATCATACATTAATTTGATCAGTTTACCTTAGTCGTTCATCTATGACATTTGTATTGGTTACTATGGTTATTGGCTAACACCTTTAGGTGTTAGCCAGGGTTATGATAATTTAATGTTTGGTTTGTTTATATCGATTGCTTAATTTATCTTTAGTTGTTGATTATGTTTATCAATTTATACTCGTTTATATGCTTAAGTATGCGACCTTCCATTCAACTGGGTCTAGGAATGCAATGTATAGAAATAGCTAGATGTCGGGGAGGCTTTCCATATCTGTAATTTATATACCTGGATTAATGTAGGATCACAAATAACGTGTTGTCTGCGCCCTTGGTTTTTGAACTAGTTAGCAAGCAAGTGACCCTAGGACTAAAAAATAAAGTTCTGATTCCTCGCCCGTAGATTCGGATAAGTGGACTCCCAGTATATAAAGAACCATTAAGTAGTAAGTTAGTAAAGTCTCCATGAGCTAGGGCTTGGTAAGCGTACCATTACTAGATTCCTAAGGTAGATTATAATCGACACATAGGATGCTTTATACGGATGTGGTTAATTGTGACAGAATTTCCATGTCTAGGATTTAGGATGAACTCCCGCCTAAATCTAGGAATGATATACCGCCTCGAAATAAGTCAATCATTGCACTAAAAAAAGCAAACCTTGCATTTAATTGGATTAATTATGGTTAACACACTTTCCTTAAAATAGGCTAGAATGCCCTTCTATCTTTTGTTATTTTCCTTGCATGTGTTAGGGTAGAGAAAGTAGGTTAAGTCACCATAAAACCCCATGCCAGTCTCTCAGGCTGAAAACCCCCTTAAACCATTAGAATTAGGAGTAGGACTAACATAGGATTAATTTAGATTAGAACTAACGTAGAATAACTAAAATACCGGTAAAACTAGGAATTAACATTCTTGCTCTTCCTGATTGACAACCTACTTACCAATGGAGCAACAACTGATTGGGTACACTGCTCGTTAGTGTTGTTTTAGGTAAGGTCAAAAAAATATAACTAGCAAAACTTAATAACAAAAAATACCTACACATAACGACATATCAAGTTTTTGGCACTATTGCCGGGGAATGATCTTGTTTAATTCTTGTTTTTATTAGTATTTTTTAGTTTAGATTTAGTTTGGTTTAGATTAATTTGCATATTTGTATGTTTGTTTTGTGTGTTTGATTTTATGCATTGTATATTTTGCATATTTATGTGTTTGTGTGTTTTTCTGTATTATTAAAGTCCGCTGTAATTTTCTGAGTCAAAAATTCAATACGACGTATTCATCTTTTTGGATACGTCTCCTGTTGTCAGTGGTTTAAATATAATTTTCAAATTCCAGCATAACATCAAATCCAAGTCTTCCATTGGTTTTGTTGACTTAAATCTAGCTTTCACCAGTTTCCACAGAGTTTTCAAATCTTCTCTGTCAAAGCTTCTAAGCATTGCATTAAAAATTAAGTACACCTTTGAACTTCCATCAGCTTGGATTATCTAGTAATAGCTTTTCTTGTCCTCTTTGTAAATCTTCCAGTAAACAATGCTTAGAGGCTTAGTAGCCAAAGGAATAACATCAATTGCTATATCATCTGCATCATTTGGAACTATCTTAACTAATCTTTGAAACTCAGTTATTTCTTTATCCTCATCCACTTCAGCTGTTTCTTCCTTATCATCTATCTTTTGCTTCTTAGAGCTTTCTTGTTCTAGCTCTTCACCTACTCTTTTTGAACTGCTCTTTTGTGCTATCTCTGCTTTTTCCTTCTTTGAACTTTCTTTCACCAACTCAGTATCCATATCCACAAATGCGTTTACCCTTTTCATAGCTTTGTTAAATAACTTATGAATATCGTCAAAGCTCTTGTTCTTAAATTGATTAAGCTTGAATCCTTCCATGTTCTTCAAGTAAGTAGAATACAACTTTCTTTGTTAAGATTGAGTTGGTGGTTTGTTCCTTTTAGCTTCTGCACTCTTTGCTGCAAAGAACTTTCTTCCTTTCTCCAAGAATTCACACAACAATCTTACCTTTTTAGCATTAGTAAGCTATTCTTGTTCTTCAGCTTGTAATCTCTCAGCCAGTTGATAGTTAGCATCTATTTTTGCTTGAATGTCATCCCAAGCAATGTTGGCATCTTCAATGTGTTGAGCTTTTTCTCTGGCAAGCCTTTCCTCTTCTTCTTCTTCTTCTTCAGCTTGTAACTTGAAGGCAAGTTCTTTATCAAGCCTTATTTGTTCAATCCTCTTCATAGGCTTTACTTATTCCACCACAGGCTCTTCATCAGTCATAATCCCTTTGCCTTTGTCCTGTGGAGGTTTTGGTACAACTATTATTGTAGGTGTTGTTGTTATAGTAGCTTCACTTGGCTCTCTGAAACAAATTCCTTGAGTTGATAGTCTAGCACTTTTCAATTCAGCAAGTGTTTGAGCTAAGGTTAACTCAACAGCAGTAGTAACTTCAGTTGGACTAGCAGTACTAACACTGCCAGTAGTAACTGGATCAGCAGTACTAACATCCTTGTCAGGAGCTTCTTTTTCAACAAACACCTCATCACCATGTAAATCATTTACATCAAACATTTCAGCATCATGAACATTCTCCAGGGTGATGTCTTCATCAGCATCAATATCATGAATTTTCCTCCCCTGTTTGGATGCATCCTCCTTACCTAAACCTTCATCTTTAGAGGAAACAACCCTGGTACTCAAACCAGCCTTGTATAATCTTTTGAGCCCATGAGTTCTTGACTTATTTTTATTCTCAAGCTTCTTGACCCTACTTTTTAAAATAGTAATCTCTTCAACTTGTGTGGACTTTGAAGTCTCCAAATCAAGAACCTTCTTTTGTAAGTTGGTACAAAGTTCCATTAGTTCATTGAGTTTTAGACTATCCTCACCACTGAGCAGTGGATCATTGGAATGTGTAGGTACATGTTCCTCATTGGTAGCCTCATCTGCTATAGGCTTAGTAGGACCACTGGATTAAGGTATCTTAGTGTCTTTTCTCTTTGGCTTCCTTGGTTTTTGTTTCTTCTGGGGTTGAGATGTTGGTGGTTGAGTAATAATGGGTGTGTGATAGGGATTAGTAGAATTAGCTAAACCTTCACCCATTTCTTCCCGAGCTTGAACCATCATGGTTAGAAATAAGGGTGTAACTCTTCTAGAAAAACATTTCCCTTCCCTCTTCATTTTCCCAAATATCTTCTTAGTATGAGAGGGAGTAACATAAATCCTTTTATGCTGTGACATATCCCCAACTTGTTTATTCACAAATACTTGTACAAATCTTAGATACATCCAGAATTTTACCATACTGTCCACATTCTTCACCATATTATCAAAGATATACTTGGAAAAGTTGAATTTTTGGTTTGTGGCTAAATAGATAATTACAGAGGCCATAGTGCTACTAAATTCTTTCCATGCAGTAGTTTTAGCACTTAGGCATTGCAAAATAGTATGAATCAAATACTTCCATTAAGGAGAAAAGAAAGCCATATAAAAAGTAAGCTTCAGAGAAGATTTTTCATACCCTATTCTTGCAAGTTCTTCAAAAATTGTAGTATTGGGTAGATATTCAATACCTTCAGCATCTTCTAGTTGAAGATCTCTCCTTATTGTGGATTCAGTGATGATCACCTTCTTCCTATCCACTAGGGCTTGCAATGGAACTTCCTTATTAATCGTTTTCACCTTGACAGTATCCCAGAACTGTTTAATACATGAAGTATAGATTGTATGATTAACGGTTAAAGCATATTTGATAGTGTACGCATTCAGAAAATCAACAATTTCCTTAAACCCTTTACTTTCAGCAGGTTTTGACAAAAAAGCGACCAAATTATGAGTATCAACAAACTTTAGATCCGACATTATGTTAGGTTTTGATGAAGAATAATGAAATTAAGTTAGGGTTTATGATTAGAGAATATATGAAAGAGTAAAATCGCTTGAATGAGTGATTGAAACCCTTAATCGAAGTATTTATAAAAATACCCTCAACAACATTAACGTTCACCAGCAGTTGTAAGTTTATGCCTAGCAGCATTAACTTTCAACAGCAGTTGTAAGTTTATGCCTAGCAGCATTAACTTTCTACAGCAGTAGTAACTCCGTAGAAGTAAGTTATGCCTAGCAGCATTAACTTTCCCTAGCAACAGTAAGTTTATGCCTAGCAGCATTAACTTTGAGTTACCAGCATTAACTCTAATTTCATTCCATATAGCTTTTCCATCATCAAACTTACATTTTAGTTCACAAAAACTCTCTTTCTATTTTTTGCTTTCTCTCAATTCTTTTTACTCACAATTCTCTCTGTTTGTTTTTGCTTTCTCTTATTTCTTTTTGCTCACAATTCTCTCTGTCTGTTTTGCTTTCTCTTATTTCTTTTTGCTCACTTTTCTCTCTGTCTGTTTTTGCTTCCTCTCATTTCTTTTTGCTCACAATTCTCTCTATCAATTTTTGCTTTCTCTCATTTCTTTTTGCTCTCTTTTCTCTCTTTCTATTTTTTGCTTTCTCTTTTTCAACTCACCACATCTCTCAATTCTTTTTTCTTACTAAATCACTCTGTCTGTTTTTATTTCACACATCTCCCTTTCTATTTTTATTCTCACCAACTCTCTCAATTCTCACAGTATTGATTATACCTAACAGTATTAAGTATAACTAACAGTATTAACTTAGTAGTATTACGTATAACTAGCAACACTAATTATACTTAACAGCAGAAACTTCTAAGTTAGCAGCTTTTCTATTCTATTCCAAACATCCTTCCCTTAATCAAGACTTCAGAGATTGAGCATGCTAGTACTAGCAATCAAATATTGAAATCTACTTACATCAAATGCTTTTGTAAGCAAATCTGCAACATTCTGGTCTGTGTGAATCTTGATCATCTAAATAAGCTTCTTCTTATTGGAATCTCTAATAAAGTGATGTCTAATCTCAATGTGCTTTGTCTTTGAGTGAAAAACAGGGTTCTTTACTATGCAGATAGTACTCTCATTATCAATATAAATCTTAGTCTGCATAAAGTTATATCCATAATCCAACAATTGATTTTGGATCCAAAGCACTTGTCTACAACAATTGGAAGCAGCTATATACTCAGCTTCAGTTGTGGAATTAGCAACCACAGTTTGCTTCTTACATTGCCATGAAATTAACCTGCACCCTAGGAATTGACAACCTCCTGTTATGGATTTCCTATCTAAACTTGCTCTTGCATAGTCACTATCAGTATATGCCACCAAATCAAAAGGTAAATCCTTAGGATACCAAAGGCCCAATTTAGGTTGACCTTTAAGATATCTAAAAATTCTTTTCACAACATGAGAATGTGAAACTTTAGGGTTGACTTGGAATCTGGCACAAACACATATTGCAAACATAATATCAGGCCTTGAAGAAGTTAGATACATCAATGATCCAATCATGGATCTATACAATTGTTTATCTACATCTTTACCATCTGCATCTTTGAGCAAAGGTTTATGGGTTTCCATGGGTGTGCTTGCTGTTTTGACATCACTAAAGCCAAATTTCTTCAAAATCTCTGTCACATACTTGTCTTGACTGATAAAGATCCTAATCATTCTTCTATTTTACTTGCAGTCCTAAGAAGAATGTGAGTTCACCCATAGACCTCATCTGAAACTTCTTATGTATTATTTTCTCAAACTCAATGCATAATGACTTCTTAGTAGAACCAAAAATGATATCATCCACATTTACATGTACTAGTAAAATATCAGTTTGGTCCCTCTTAATAAACAAAGTCTTGTCTATCTTTCCTCTTTGAAACCCATTGTCTAACAAATAAATTGACAAGGTTTCATACCAAGCTCTAGGAGCTTGATGCAGTCCATAAAGTCCCTTTTCTACTTTTTATACTCTGTCAGGGAAGTCTGGATCTTCAAATCCTGGTAGTTGATAAACATAGACTTCCTCTTTAATCTTTCCATACAGAAAAGCACTCTTGACATCCATCTGGTACACCACAAATTCTTTAAATAAGGCATAGGCTAAGAATAGCCTAATTGCTTCAATTCTGGCAACAAGAGCAAAAACCTCATCATGATCAATTCCTTCTTCTTGTATGTACCCTTATGCAACCAATCTTACTTTATTCTTAATCACAATACCTCTTTTATCCTTTTTGTTTCTAAAGACCCATTTAGTTCCTATAGTTCTCTTTCCATTAGGTAATTCTACCAAAGTCTAAACATCTTGTAATTTAAATTGTAAAAGCTCTTCCTTTATAACTTCAATCTAGCATGGATCCTTCAGTGCTTGAACTACCTTTTTGGGTTCTTCTTGTGATAAAAAGCATGCAAACAAGCAATTTTGGAGGTCTTTATGGCTTGTTCTTTATTTAAAAGTAGTAATAACAAACCCACATTCCTCCAAATTCTTTGTCATCTATCTTGTTTGAGTAGCTGATTACAGATCTCTGATGACTTGGTTAAGAGGATGATCCTTATGTATTCTTGTAGTAGGAACAAGACTGACTTGGAAGTATGTATCTAAATTGTTTATGTCAGCCCCTGAATCATCATCTTCAGCATCATTAAATCTGCCAATTTCTTCCAAATCAGGCATATTTGGATCATCAGCACATCCATAGACTATATTCTCATCAACAACATAATCCTCTATGCCAACAACATTAATAGTTGTACTAACAGTATTAATATTGTTAGTGTTGTTGACATTAGCATCCTTCTCTTGATCAACTCTTTCACTCTCTTCACTTGGGTTACCACCTTCATTCCCTAGATATTCATCATCCTTCTTTTCCTCCTCCTCTGATGGTTTGAATCCAGCATCAGGAGAATCCTTTGAACTAGAAGAGAATGGTGGATCTTGAGTCCATAATGGTAGCAATATATAATCTTTGCCAGGTACTGTCTCTACTCTAGCTTTACTTTTATCATCACATGCTTTTATACCTGCATTACCATTAGACTGATTCCCTATAATAACTGGATTATAGTTTATATATTTTGTTAGTGCATCTATATCAAAAAGCCAATTAGGTCTACTTTCTGCAATATTAGGTGTATTCTAACTAAATTGAACAGGCAGGTTCTCTTCTACTTTCCTAGTTCTATAGTTGAATACTCTGAATGCTTTGCTATTAGTAGAGTATCCTACAAAGAATCCTTCATCAGCCTTTCCATCAAACATACCTAGGTGATCTATGGTATTAAGGATTGTAACAGGACACCCAAATGGTCTCGTGAAGCTTAAAGCAGGTTTTCTACTTAGAAAAAGTTCATAAGGGGTCTTGTTGTGAGGCTTGATAACTAACACCCTATTTTGGACATAACAAGCAGTATTAACTGCTTTAGCCTAGAAAGTTGTTGGCAATTTTGAATCAGCTAGCATAATCCTAGTAGCCTCTATTAGTGTCCTATTTTTCCTTTTTGCTACTCCATTTTGTTATGGAGTCCTAGCAATACTAAATTCCCTCTTAATACCTTTTATTTCACAGAACTGATTCATGACCCTATTCTTGAATTTAGTCCCATTGTCACATCTAATCACTTTCACCTTAAGGTCTATTAGATTTTCTATGCCCGTTATGAATGTTTTAAGGATTTCACTAGTTTCATCCTTAGTAGCTAAAAAGAAAACCCAACTAAACCTACTAAAATCATATGTGACAACTAGGCAGTACATCTTTTTCATTAAACTCTTTACAAATGTTGGGCCAAACAAATCCATATGCAACATTTATAAAGGTTGGCTGATTAAACTAATAGTTTTGGTCTTATAAGAAGCTCTGTGTTGCTTTCCCTTCTGACAAGCAACACAGGTTTGATTAATTTCAAAAAGTTTTGAAGGTAAACCTCTTACAAGGTTTTTCCTTACCAGTTTATTCATTGTTTTGAAATTTACATGACCAAGCCTCCTATGCCAAAGATTAGATTCATTTGGTGTGGCTTTTGCAAAGAGACAAGTGACACCTCCTTGAGGAACAACATTCTTTAAATCAACACTGTACATGTTATCCATTAGCTTAAAGTCTGGAGACAGAACAACACATTCAGTATCAGTAAAAAGAATACTATTCTTCTTGTCACACATTTGTGAGACACTAAAGAGGTTAAATTTTAGTTCCTTTACAAAATACACATCTTCAAAATCCAATTTACCAGTTCTTATTTTACCTTTCCTAGTAATTTTCCCTCCTTTGGAATTACTGCCAAAGGCAACAAATCCTCTATCAATTTCTTCATAATCTGTAAGATAGGATCTGTTTCTTGTCATGTGCCTAGAGCATCCACTGTCAATCACTCCTTTATCCTTCAAATCTTGCTGTGGATTGCACTGCACATAATAGTAGGAAAATTAGTTTCTTTTGGGGACCTAAGCCATTACTAACTTGGATCTGCTTTGTGCATCAATATAGTCAAATCTTTTAAAGGACATTGATGCACCATTGTTTTGGGAGACATGGTCTAAACCTTTGTACTTTGGTCTCCAAACCCAATATGCTAAGACCTTAACAGCATTTACCTTGTTTCCCTTAACAGCATTAAGAACTGCTTTTGGCCTTGCAATATTAACCATTGTTCCCTTAACAGTATTAACCTTTTTAGTGAAATTACTATTATTAGCTGCTGTTATTTTGTTAAAAGGCCTTCTAGCAGTTAAATATGCTTTATTAATAACATTTTTATGGGTCCTGCATTATTCACTGCTGTTCTTGGTTGAACAATATTAATTGGTCTAGCAGTATTAAGTGAAATTAGGCCAGACTTGGTTAAGACTGTTCTTGGAACCATGTTCCTTTTTGGACTGGGGTGAATTAATTTATTGAAATTATGTTTGTTCACTCTTTGAACATTGGTCCAAATTTGTTTTGCAAATCTTCCATTATTATACCAGTTATTGGAATCATTCTTCAAATGATCAAAACTTCCACACACATGACAAGCTTTGTTGAACATCTCAAAATCATTCCCTAATTTTTGAGACATCTATTGGTTCCAGTTTCTCTTGTTTCCTCTAGGACTAGGTGTGTTTTGCCTATTTTTTTCAACTGATGTGTTCCTAGGGGATTTTACTTGCTTAGTAAACTTAACAAAGTTTATCTTATCAAAACTAGGTTTATTAAACATATCTACTGTTTAATCTTAGGCACAACATCTTCCTCACTTTTAGATACCCAATCCTTAATAATTGGGGCTCCATTTTCTTTCCAAGCAGTCTTAGGTTCATTAGTCTCAACAATAGGCTTTTCAACTACAGACTCACTAACAGACTCATTCACATCAACAAAATCATCTAGACTATGATAAACTAAATCAGGTTTTGGTGGCATGAAATTCCTAGTATAGGGAGGTGGAACAACATTATACCCTAATCCTGTTTTACACTTATCCATTATCTGACTGTCTAGAAGTTTACTTACGTTTTTGATGAATTTTCAAGTTTTTGTACTGTAAGTTGAACCCCGTCATTTTCTTTTATAGCCAAGTCTAACTTCCTTTTAAGCTTTGTAATATCTAAATCTCTTAAATAGATTTCATGTTTTAAGAGTTTTATATCTTCCTTATACACAGACTCATTTTTCTTAAAGACTAACAGTCTAGCTTCTACAGATTCTAAACCAGTTTTATAAGAGACATCACTTATCCTAGCTGTTCTTAAGTCTTTAACTAATTGTTCATTCTGTTCTTTTAGATCTTTTACACATTCTAAACAATATGAACAACAATTTGAGTCATTAGATACCTTAGAGATTGTGGAAGAACTTGAACTTGTTAAAGAATAAGCCATAAGAGCAAAATTGGTTGGACCTTCTTTTGCTTGGTCACTCCAATTATAGCCAAAGCTATCACACTAAGACACTAAGGCATTTGTAGTAGTTTCCTCAACTGGCACAGTCCATCTAGTAGGCTCCCTGTTTCTGCTATCTTGATTCCTAGGTCCCTGCATTCCCTTGCAAAGTGTCCTCTCTTGTGGCAGTTGAAACACTCCACCTTGTACTTGTCAAACCCAATTCTTTCTTTGTTGGCCATGTCCAGCTTCCTTCTAGTATTCTTTAGGAATCTTCTTGCCCTCATAGTCAGCATAGCAATGTTCCACCTCAAGTCCATTTCTTCTAAATCATCAGGATTGATTTGTTGTAGATCTTCATTATCAAGCTGTGGAATACTTAGTTGGCTAGCAAAGAAGGAATGATGCAGGCCTAAGTATCAAAGAACGGGCCATTTTGTTTCTGGAGGCCCAAGATCGTGTGAAGAAAGGCCCTTTCTTCAAAAGGGCATAACTTAGGTTCATATAGTCCATTTTAGGCCCAGGACCATCTGTAACACCCTCAAATCTGAGTACGCAGCGGAATCTTTGAATATCCGAGGGCGTTACATTTATGGCTCAATAGCACAAGATCTGAGAACGACTACTAAATGTGTCGTTTGAAAAAGATACATTGGATTAACAAAATACTTGTTCGTTACATAAGCCCATAGCTTCAAATTGTTCAACAATATAAATAAAGATTTCGGTTTATAACAATTTTCCCCAAAATGTAATAAGACCCTAAATCTTAAGTGTTGACTCTTCAATTATTGACTTCTAATGTAACATCGCACCTCGTGCCTTATTGACCAGAAAAACATGCTTACAACATCAACATAAAGTTGGTGAATTCATAGGTTTATGTAAATCAATAGTAGGACCACAAGATTTCCAAGTGTATGATTAAGCAACAGATGCAAACATCATAAACTTCTTTTCACACGATTTGTGAGACACAAAAGAGGTAAATATTAGTTCCTTTACGAAAAATACACATCTTCAAAATCCAATTTAACAGTTTCTTAAATTTAACCTATCCTATAATTTTTCCCTCCTTTGGAATTACTGCCAAAGTCAGACAAATCCTCTATCAATTTCTTCAAATCTGTAAGATATATCTGTTTCATTGTCATGTGCCTATACAACCCACTGTCAATCCCTCCATTGATCGCATTCCAATCATGCCTGTGGATTGCCTGCACATAATAGTAGGAAAAATTAGTTTCTTTTTGGGGACCTAAGCCAATACAACTTGGATCTGCTTGTGCATCAATATAGTCCAAATCTTTTAAAGGTCATTGATGCACCATTTTGTTTTGGGAGACATGTCTAATACCTTATGTACTTTGGTCCGTCAAAACCCAATTATGCTAATACCTTAACAGCATTTTTACCTTGTTTCCCTTAACAGCATAAGAACTGCATTTGGCCTTGCAATATTAACCGATTGTTCCCTTAACAGTATAAACCTTTTTAGTGAATTACTATTATTAACTGCTGTATATTTTTGTTAAAAGGCCTTCTAGCAGTTTAATATAAATTATTAATAACATTTTTCATGGGTCCTTCATTATTCACTGCTGTTCTTGGTTGAACAGTATTAACTGGTCTAGCAGTATTAAGTGAAATTAGGCCAGACTTGGTTAAGACTGTTCTTGGAACCATGTTCCTTTTTGGACTGGGGTGAATTAATTTATTGAAATTATGTTTGTTCACTCTTTGAACATTGGTCCAAATTTGTTTTGCAAATCTTCCATTATTATACCAGTTATTGGAATCATTCTTCAAATGATCAAAACTTCCACACACATGACAAGCTTTGTTGAACATCTCAAAATCATTCCCTAATTTTTGAGACATCTATTGGATCCATTTTTCACCTGTTTCCTCTAGGACTAGGTGCTTTTGCCTATTTTTTTTTCAACTGATGTGTTCCTAGGGGATATTACTTGCTTATTAAAACTTACAAAGTTTATCTTATCCAAAAACTAAGGTTTATTAAACGATATCAACTGTTTAATCATAGGCACAACAACCGATTTCCCTCACATTTAGATACCCAATCCTTAAATAATTGTGCTCCCTTTTTTCTTTCCAAGCAGTCCTTAGGTTCATTATCCTCAACAATAGGCTTTCAACTACAGACTCTCTAACAACTCATTCACATCAAAACAAAATGACATCTATACTATGATAAACTAAATCAGGTTTTTGTGGCATAAATTCCTAGTATTGGAGGTGGAACAACATTATCACCCCTAATCCTATTTACACTTATCCATTATCTTATAGTCAAGAATTTACTTACTTTTTGAAGAATATTCAAGTTTTTGACGTAAAGTTTAACCCCTCATTTCTTTTATATCCAAGTCTAACTTCCATTTAAGCATCTGTAATATCTAAATCTCTTAAATAGATTTCAAGTTTTAAGAGTTTTATATCTTCTTATACACATACACATTTTTCTTAAAGACCTAACAGTCTAGCTTCTACAGATTCTAAACCATTTTTTATAATAGACATCACTTATACCTAGCTGTTCATAAGTCTTAACTAATTGTTCATTCGTTCTTTTAGATTTTATACCACATCTAAACAATATGAATATAAAAAAAAAAAAAACAACAATTTGAGTCATTAATACCTTAAGAGTGTGGAATAACTTGAACTGGGTTAAAGAAATAAGCCATAAGAGCAAAAATTGGTTGGACCTTCCTTTAGCTTGGTCACTCCAATTATATCCAAAGCATCCACTAAGACACAAAGGCATTTGTAGTAGTTTCCTTCAACTGGCACAGTCCATCTATAGGCTCCCTGTTTCTGCTATCATATTCCATGGTCCCTGCATTTCCCTTCAAATGTCCTCTCTTGTGCAGTTGAAACACTCCACCTTTGTAACTTGTCAAACCCAATTTTCTTTCTTTGTTGGCCATTCAAGCTTCCTTCTATTATTCTTTAGGAATTCTTCTTGCCCTCCAATATCACCTAGCAATGTTCCACCTCAAGTCCATTTCAACTAAATCATCAGGATTGATTGTTGTAAATCTCATTTTATCAACTGTGGAATACCTTAGTTGGCTATCAAAGAAGTAATGATTGCATGGCCTAAGATCAAAGAACGGTCCATTTTGTTTCTGGAGGCCCAAGATCTGTAAGAAAGGCCCTTTTTCTTCAAAAGGGAATAACTTATCGTTCATATAGGTCCATTTTAGGCCCCCCCAGGACCATCTGTAACACCCTCAAATCTGAGTACGCAGCGGAATTTGAATATCCGAGGGCGTTACTTTATGGATCAATAACACAAGATCTGAGAACGACTACTAAATGTGTCGTTTGAAAAAGATACATTGGATTAACAAAATACTTGTTTGTTACATAATCCCATACTTCAAATTGTTCAACAATATAAATAAAGATTTGCGGTTTAATAACAATTTTCCCCCAATGTAATAATACCCTAAATCTAATTGTAGACTTTCAATTATTGACTTCTAATGTAACATCGCACCTCGGCCTTATTGACCAAAAAAACAAGCTAGACAACAACAACATAAAGTTGGTGAATTCATAGGTTTATTTAAATCAATAGAAGTACCACAAGATTTCCAAGTGTATTATTAATCAACAGATCAAACAATCCATAAAAATAATAATTTTTCCTAAGCTCAAGAACATCGTGGCTCGACGAATATGAATGCAAATAAATTTACCAACAAGTGTCGTGAATGTTGTGCTAACCCTGCAACATCCCATATCCTCATGTTATGCGTACGTATACCCGGTGATAGATAGACACCCGAACGGGGATTGGTCCCAATCCCTAATAGATTCTATCCATAACATTCGAGACCACATAATTTATTCCCAAATCACATTCTATGCACATTCAACAGTTCATGATCCATGACATAATGGTTTTATGGTAACTCAGGCAAACACGTAATCTGGTATAAAATGTACACTTCTCGTCCAATGTTTAAAACAAACAAAGTTCATCACCCCAAGTATGTAAATCATTTAAAAAATTGTAAAACACTGGGCTATGCACTCACCTTAGTAAGTAGTCCCTCTGATTGATATTATATATCCAATCCGGTATTGAATCAACACCGACAATTACCTAAGTAAATACGGTCAGGTCTTATCTACATATTTAGCTAACTACTCAATGTATAAACTATAAACAACTTTCTCTATTATATATACTGTTATCACTTATGTGGTGGTGTACACGTTTATTGTATTTGTTTTCCTCGTTTGCCCTTGGGAAGGTGTACGACTATATACTTTTAAGTTTACTAGGTGTTTAAGTATTAAAAATAAATACACCTATCTCGACTTGCGTAGTCTGATACCATAAGTGACTTTAGTTATATAAGTATTCTTGTAATTATATCTCGACTTGTCCGATACCATAAGTATTTAATTAATTCCACTTATTATATAAAATACCCTTAGGTTTTTGATTATTTGCAAATATAGTCTCTTTATAGTTTTTTAAAAATAAAATAAATTACCCGTTTACACCCTTGAGTTTCCATATTGATACGGTATAGTCCTTTTTATTATTACAAAAATTACATTGATTATGTACCTATAATTTCCAAAACATCCCTTAAGTTCAGGATGCAAAAACAATATTATTTACACACTAACAGTATTTTACAACAGCTAGCAATTCTAACTCTGCTAAGCAGTACTCTCACTGTCTACTATCGGTACTCAATTCGCTAGCAGTACAAACCCCTGCTAGCATTATTTACCATTATAACTATCAAGATACTAATCTCCTTAAGCCTGGCAATATCAACTTATAATTTAGCTCGTATCATACAACCGATTAGTGAGTTAGAAATTTGTTAGAGTTTGTTTGAGCTCGTGTTAAACACAAGAAAATTTAGGAATGTCAAAAATAGTATTATTAATACTCTAGCAGTATTAACAACATGCTAGCAGTACTAACTCTGCTAGCAGTACTAACTTCTTAAGCCTGGCAGTATTAATTTACTATCTGCTAGTCAGTACAAACCCCTGCTTAGCATACTTTATTTATTCTACAAACATTCAAATAGTACAAACTTCTTATCGATATATCCCAACACCCTATTCACATACACTAAAGTGTAACATATCCTTTATTGAGCAAAACGAGTTTGGCTAATAATTTATGACACGTGACATAAAATGATTCTGTTTCTAAACTATTTATCCAAACCACTGGTTAAGTATTTTACTATTTTATAAAAATTTTATATTTATAAAACAATGTAAACCATGTCAAATATTACTCCATAACCAACAAATTCATGCATATACTAACACAAGGATCTTTTTTAACTTCCTTCATGGCTTTTTTCAAAAAGGTTTCAAATTTTATAAAAGGTATTTACTTGCGCTAGACTCATGACACGCGAAGCGAATACTGAAAGATATGAATATAACCTCTACGTCTGCATTCAAGAAGTCTGATCTTGCCCTTAAATTGGTTAGTGGTATACACTGTTGCTAAAAAGACACATATACATTAAAATAGTTTTGGACATGCAAAATATGGAGAACAAGTTTGAGTTGTACTATTGGCAAATAATGATATTGTATGTTGAATTAGGTATATCTAAATGTTGGTTATGTTGTAAAATAGATCTATTTATTATCTGAAATAAGATAAATTTAAAAATCCTCCGGTCAAAAATGAACAATTATGATAATTCGGGCAAAGTGTCTAAAAACGCTACTTAGGCAACAAGTAAACGGGAAATTCCTCCACTTATAGTACTTGTTCTAATTTTAAAAACATACCAATGTTTCTCTCACCCAATTATAAAACAATTATCAAAACAAGTAAAAATGGGCTATGAACTCACACTCATTGGTGAAATGAAAGAGTAAACGTCTAGGAATATGATCACCAGTCACCACGCACACTGAATGACCGGCACACGAACTCATCCTTTAAATAGAAGAATACTAGGTTTTTGACCTAAATCGGATCGATAGGAAAATACGAATATTGTACAAATGTTTATGTAAAAATACTTTTGTAACTGTCCTTATAATAAAACCTTAGTGATCGGTTTTATGGTCGGAGGTATACTTATATATAAAGTATATATAAATGGCCATTTAATCACTGTTCAACTGAAAAACATATATATAACATAAAGATTTAAGTTCGGTCATATTAACCAATAATCCAAAAAAGTGATTAAAACCATTTCGAATTATGCAAATGTTTTCTAATAATCTTTAATTTACACACCACTTCCCTGTAGGCTCACCCATGCTAAGTGCTTCTCACATCCACACAGCACAACGATAGACCCGTGTCGGGTATTTAACAGATTATCAATAATAAATGTAGGAAACAAACATACACATATGGTATTCTTTAATGCATTAGTAATCACTAAATTAACGCTATATTTATTATTTTTACATTTTGTAAATAATCATCTTTTTGGAAAGTTAAAAAATAATATCTTCAGCAAACTTTAATAACGTACAAGTAAAAACGTAAACTCTTAGCGCAAATTTCGACATGGCAACCCGTTTCAGTGTTTACATGTATTACCAAAGTCATGACGATTTCTATGTAAAAAACACTAATACCCACCTTTCAAATTACATTCACAAGATGTTCCGACTCTCAATATAAACTAGCTCCTTATATAACTGAAGTGCGGCTAAATGAACGATTGCCATAAAAGTAATTAACAATCAAGTCATTGGTAGTTATCATCAATAACTATTATAAGCTCTTAATAAGCCTAAACAACTAATCGAACCCTAAGCTTAATTGATTAAGCTCGCGGATTCAATGGGCTTTTTGATGTGGGACTAGCTTAAAAGCCCCTTAACATTCATTGCTTATTTGTTAAGCCAAATAAGCTTACGTCTTGTCCTCCTATATTGAAGGAGTTAAGATCCAAAATAACCAAAAACAAGCCGAATAAAATTTAATCGAAGTTAAATAAGCTCGAAACAAAACAATCCCTTTGTTTTCCTATAGGGCCGAACCAATAATAAGGCCCAATAAGCCTCAAAATAATTAAAATAAATGCATTCCAGAAACTTATTAACAATAAGCCGAACATAATAACTATAAGCTAAGCATTTTTAAAAATACAAAAATAACCACATCACAAAACTATACTATTCCTTATATTTTTTTGTTAGTATTTTTAAACGCATAGGCATAACCTTTTTAAGGTTTATGTAAGATTTAAAATATTTGTTTTTTACAAAATAAGTTGAACAACTAGTATGTATGCATCAAGTATGAATATGAAAGTACCATTATTAATAATTTGAAGACTACCAAATTTGAAGGTTTAGGAAGAAGAACAGACTATAACAAAAATACCCAAATGTAGTTTAAACATATTCCCAAAAATACAAATGATCAAACCTTTCATAAAAATCTTCAACAAGTTTTTGATTAATATGAAAAGATTATGATTTATGCGTGTGTGATTTTTTCTGTGACTAGGGAACAATAAAAAAGAAAACTCAAATGCTAAAGTGTGAGATTTTATTGAATGATAAATTGAAGTAAAGTGATATGAGAATGCCAAGTTTACTTCAACACACTAAAGTGTGTAGTTGTGTGTGCGAGGGATAGGACCAGGAAGAAAAGAAGGGGGGGAACCAATTAGAATCCACACAATCAAATGAAACTAGGACAAAAACATGTTTAATAAACTTGTCCCTTATTGATTTGAATTTCAACTTGGTCTCCAAGTATCATTAAGCTGTTCTGGAAGCAATCATGCCATGAGAAGGGGGGGTGTGGCAAATACGTTTTTCAATATTATAAGGTGCTAGTGCTCCTATATTAGAATATAATTTCCCCATGCCCTTCCCATGTATATGCTCATTTTTAAAAAAACGAAACAACGGTATAACCAATACCGAAACGAATTCACAGTATCTCCTAAAAGTATAAATTAAAATATTTCCCTAAAAATATAAAAACGTGGCTATTTCCAAAATACTACAACGTTTGGCTTCCCGGTTCGCTCCCGGTAATGATTCTTAGATAATAACGGAACAACTTCCCGGTTAAACAAAAAAGTTAAACGAAACTTTTAAAAATTCTAATTATTGACTGGAAAAACGGGCAAAATTAATTGAACTGAAAATTCAACGGTGTCAAATATTTTCCTTCCCCGTTAAAAAGAGATTTGTCTTCAGTCTCAAAGCTTAAAACATAGTAATGTACGAATTTCAGGATTACCAAAAGGATTGCGTGTACTTTTTTTCTCTGGCTTCGGTCTTTTTACGTTCCTACGTAAACTTAGGACCTCTCCTATTTTCCAACTACATGACAATTGGAATACGGGGCTCCGCTTCCAACGCTTGACCCAGTCCATGATCTATACAGGTTACTTCAATAGAGTAGAGGTAGTGTCGTCGATTAGGATTTCATCCATACAGAAGTAACGCAAGATTTCGTCGGACAAGTACTTCATTAGGTTCGAGAACGTTAAAACGTACCTATGCATCGCTTAGTTGTTTATCTGGGGTTCAAGTCGATAAGCGACAGTTCCTACTTTAACTAGAATCCTAAAAGGTTTGATATATCTAGGGTTCAGCTTTCCCTATTTGAAAATTTTGAAATTCTAAGGGTTTGTGTCTCACGTCGGCATAATTCTTTTCTTGATAATCACTATTACCCAAATATTGTCGTACTGCTTTAGTTGGCCCTCGTAGTGCATGTATGAAACCATGGCTACATTTTTTCCAATTTCCCATGGGGTATTTCTGATTGTACCAATAAATCGGATGGCTTCTTGTAATCGTTCCTCATCTTTAAACACACCAAGCACTTGCTGACATAGGTGTGATGCCTTCTTCCATAACTGCCATTTAAGAAACTGCTAAGATTAAAAATAGATCTTATCAATTCTCGTAAGTTCGTGATGCCTAGTAACCAACTCATGCTCCTAATACAGAGAGTTCCATCAAGACGATTTTCAACTCTTTGTCCATACCATGAAAGTCTCATCTTTAACGTTCTCTTTCTTGTAGACGATCTACTTCATGCCACATTAATATATGGTAGAGGTTTTTAAATTAATGGTAAATCACTAAGGCTCTTACCGGCCTGAGAGGCTTAGCTCTGTTCAATTCCTGCATAAAAGCGTTGCTCAAGGCTCCTACCAAGTGAATATCAAATCTTACAATCAAACCACTAAGAAATATAATAATCTAAGTGACCTCTATGATCAATTCCTTTTTGACCTAGAGTGTTTTGAAATCCCTTATGGTTTGTAAACGGGTGCGCATTCATGCCATACAGTTAGTTTACTTAAAACTTGATAGTAAACACTATTAGCTCCTAATCTAGGGATTGTGTCCTAAACTTCTTCACATGAACTTTTAGTTGTTGAGAGTCAAAGCCACACCCTTCCCTTCTGCACTCATTAATAGTTACCAAAAACTATTTGTGAGGTGTATAACCACGAAGTTTTCTGTTCTGTCGGACATTCTAAAACGATTCACACAAATTTCTACAGTCATAGTTGAAATTCAACCACTATCTTTATCTTCCCATGCATATTTCACATTATTTTAGAGTCATGTTTGGTTTGAGGTTTCCAGAACCTAGAGAAAATTTCAGATAAATCGTCGGTAAAAACCGAAAAAGACCAGAAGACTTTTCGTATCTGTTGGATCCCGTAGACTGTTCTAATCCTTGATTGACTCAATCTTGGCGGTACGAGGAGAATGCCTGACTATCAACAACAAGGCAAAGAAATTCACTTTCAGAGTTAGAATTTCGCACATAGTGAATTTGACTTACAATTCAATATTCTTAAGCAATCCTAAATAACCTAACGTGTTCCTCGTACTCCTTATTTACTGAACCATAAGATGATCAACGATGAATATATCACACAAATTTAACCAAGTATGGTTATGTACACCCGATTCATAATACCCTAATGCCTCTCTCTGGTGTGTTGATCAAACCAAATGCATTCCTGAAACTTGAATTGTCCATAAACCGAGTCCTAGTTACTTCTTAGGAAAAATCTTTTTAAATATCGACACAAGTATGCGGTATCTTAAGTCCTTTTTGGTCAATTTTTCGAGTAAACGCTAAAATCCTGTAGTAGATTCAAAAAGACCACTATATTAAGGAAACGGGTAACGTCCTTCGACGTTAGCTTCTTCACGGTTATCTTGTATTTAATACGTCTTAGTCGATGTGAAATATCCTGAAGGATCCATCATTCTCTTCGACAAACAATATTGGAGCTCCCCAAGGTGAGGAACTCGGTCTTACAAATCCTTTTGAGTATTCGACATATTACGCTAGAGACAGTTAACTCTCTTCCTCTCAACATATAACATGCCTCCGAGTCTCAAGTTATCCCACTTCAACGTACCAATCCTATCACAACTTGCTTACTACTAGCTACTAACAATGCATATCCATTACTTCTATATTGCTTCAGTCCGTGGAAGGTTACATCACCTAAAGGTATACAATAACTTTTTATCAATGAATGATCAAGGCAGTACCTTGTCAACCAATTCATACCAACTAAAACCATCGTAAACTACCAGTTTCTATGTTAATCAATCTATCTTGAATAATGATTAGAAAATACATTCACAATCTTCAATGATGGTAACAATTCTCCTATACCTTTTCCGTCCGGCTAACTCAACAGAGTAACCTAATGTCACTACAGTAATGGACGGTAACTTAAAGGCTTAATTTTTACGAGGGTGAGGCTTCTATTCACTATGGTTCCATGTTCTTGCAATAATTGCGTGTGGTTGCTTAAACTTCGATGTCCATCAGAATTTGTCCCGGTACGAGAATTTCATAAAAGTACGTGAAACTAAACTGACAAAACAGGGTAAGTATATGAATGAACTCTCCTAGTCTCCTTGGTTATAAACCATACTAGAGTGATAAGACCCCGTTACTTCTAATTCACACAATCCATAATTATCGTGACTACAGGGAGCGTGATTCGATCTCTCGGCTAAAGGTGTAGTATCTCTATGTGATAGGGTTACTTAGTTTTGGCGCTTACAAACACGAGTACACATAACCAACACGACTTACGAATACGCACGAAGAATATAAATAATAGAAAGAGTACAATATAATCCTCCTTGATCCATGTAGAGAAAAGAAGAAATAAAGATTGGAAAAGTAAGGGTAAATTGACAAAAAAAATTAGTGTACAACTCCCACAAAGCATGGTTCTTCATGATATATACATATTAATCATGCTACTATAAATAAGGACTTAGATGAAATGATCAGTTCGTCAAAACAAAGTTTAAGATTCTCAAATTAAATGTATACATAAATATGATAAAAAAAGAAAGCGAAAACATTCGTAACAATGAAACAAAGTATTTATATATCGAAACGGATAAATTGGTAAGAATAGCGGAAAATATTTATGAGGTGATCATAAATACTTACGATGAAATCACATTACAGTTTATGATTGAACAGAAGAAGGATTAAAATATGTTAAACGCATATTTACGAGCTAACAACCCAATAAGTTTATAACGTGGCAAAGTAATAGTTTTGTAAAAGACACAAGTAGATTCATATGATGACGATGAATAGTTTTGGTTAAATTGACAAAGCGAATAGTGTTAAATATAACAACATAAAAGTTCATGATGTGACAACAAAAAGTTTTGTAAGATGAATACAAAGTTGTATGTAATGGGATTAGCAAAAGAGTTTATAAAAAACTGTTGAAATAGTTCAAGACGAAAATAATTAGGATAATTAAATGATAGGTAATAATAGTGTAGGTGATAAGTAGGAAATTATAAGATTAAGACAAAGATGGTTTGTAGATGAAATCGAATATTTATATAAGGTTTAAGCAAAACGGTTATATAAAATTATGGCAAACGTTCTTATAAATAATATAAATAGTGTAAAAAAAGATATGAAAAACATTTAGTTTGTTAAAATTATTGCAATTTGTTTTAAGAGATATAGTAGACAATTTCTGAGTATAAGTGGTCAAAATTTTATAGGACGACTGTAAAGTGGATAAATAAGCTGTTTCTTAAACTATGTAGACTGTGGAAATAGTTTAAAACGACAAATATTTTCTGTTTATTTTTTTTTTTTATAAACGATCTAGTGTGGTTCATACAGAGCAGCATCAAAAATAGGATAAAATACTAGTAAAACGGTTTATAAAATAATGCCAAAGAGTTTATGAAACGACGACAAAAATAGGTTAAAGATAAAGACAAGTTAGTTTTGTAAAACTGACTGTGAAAGTATTTATGAGAAGCACTTGACAGTTTTATAAAAAACGTGTTGAGAATAGTTGATGTTAATAGAAGTAGTTTATAATATCCTACAAACATGGTTATAAAGATGACAAGGAAAAGGTTTATAAAAATACAGCAATGGATTATAAATAAAATATCCAAATGTTTGAATGACGCTAAATGGAACGTGCTTATATTAATGATAGCAAAAAAGTTTTATAGGTGACTACAAACAATTTATAAGATAGGTAACAATAATTCTTTTATTAGAAAATATATGGTATAAAATGTTAATAACGCTGTCAGCAAAATGTTTTAGGCTTATGAAACAAATTTATAGAAAGTCTATAGAAAATTTATGATTACGCTAGAATGGTACACACCTAATAGTGAAATGTGTTTATAAGTGGTGTATTTGAAGAAAAAACAAGAAGCTATCAATCATAAACGGTTGTAAAACTGCAATAAAAATAGCTTATAACCCACAACTATTTTTATAAACGACACTTAAAATATTCAACATATAAACAACCATATAGGTTATACTTAGTAGAACGGTTTATAAAATAATAATGGAATGGCTTGTAAGACGGTAATAGATTTGAGGAGTACCTTACATAAATCATTTGAGAATTGAAGGGTAACTAACGAAATCGCCATGACACAAAATGACGATGGGTATTATAATAAACGTTTGTTAGATGATCTCCATGTTATTTTGATCCACCTCAAATCGGGTCATTAGTTAGATTGTAAATATCGAGCATGTAAAAGCTTAAGTTTAGGGGTACGTGTTATAAACCCCATGTTATGATGTATTATTTTATTAAAAAAAGTGAAAAGAAAAAGAAAGAGATTGATGTAGATTTGTGTAGAGTTTGTATATCTTCGTCCGAGTCTTGGCATAGCAACCAAATCAGCACGTATTCGTGTAAATAATTAGCTAACCCTTCCACTCCAAATTCACCCAAAGCCACCCAAATGTATCCCATTCATTTCCGTTTTCATTATATGTTATCTTACACCTACACCCCACAACCCTTTGAAAAGACCTCTTAGATAGTAGTGAATAATGCTTGCGCCTAGCGATGGAGGTTTGATCCTTTACCAACCCTATGGTAATTTATATGCTATGACAAGTAATGAGTGTTGATTTTTTTGTTTCCCTCATTATGTTATAATTTATTATACAACCGAGTGAAAGAGAGAATCCCAAACACTTATGTGAGGTGCTAGTATATACTTTTCGTGCTTTTAATTACAAGGTCTAGAAGGTTGTGTTGTAAAATACTTTTAAAGAGTAGGTAAAAATGACCCTCATATTGTTATTGTCTAGGTAGAAAAGCCCATTTACTTGAGGACAAGCAAATCCCAAGTGTAGGGGTATTTGATGAGGTGTCATTTTATACACTTTTTGGGGGTCGTTTAACCCCCTGAATCTTGCATTTATGCCCAAAATAGGTACTTAATCGTTCCTTTTTAGATATTTCTCATTTGGAAGACATTTGGATGGATTACACGTGACTTGGGCTCATTTGAAGAAGAAACGGACGAGATTACAAACCAACACCAAGACTCTTGAAGATTTGTGCTCACAGAGCCTGGAGACGGCGTCACCAACTATACACGACGCCGTCACAACTCATCCAGTGACGGCGTCACATATTTCAAGACGGCGTCAGCCCGCACCGACTCAAACGCAGATCTAGAAGATTCATTTTACGACGGCGTCACGACTAAAACGCGACGCCGTCGCGTCGATTTTCTTATATATACAAACCCGAATTTAGGGTTTTGAGTGTGTAACTTTAGAATAAAAAGAGGGTACAAACCCTAGTTCGTTTAGCAGCTGTAGGAGACGATTTTAGGGCCTAAAAACCCTATTGTAACTCTTCCAATTCATGTTTTAATCAAGTAAGGTTTACTTAATCATTCAATATGTCTATGTGTTGTTTGATTTATTGTTCTTGCTTTATTCTTAACATGCTCGGCTAAGCCTATTATTGTGTTTATTTATGATTGTATGAAACCTAGAATGTAGATCTTAGTGGTGTTGCCTCTTGTGATGGATGTGCACGTTAGGTCACACACCCAAACGGGGCCTGGAAGGAATACACATGTCCGGGGGTGTGACGTCATAATATACATCACACAAAGTACAAAGAACGACCACTAATGGATGTTTTGAAAATCATAATTCGTTGTATTTATAAAAAATAGATAAGTCTTACAAGATTCGAAATGAAATTAAAAACGTTGTGGAAGCATAATTAGTTTTCTCAAAGAAAAACGAGTATGGAATGATGAAAAGACTTGAGAGTGATTTCATATTGCACGTAGGACTCCGCATAGTACTATAGAGAAGTCCAAAGCTAAGTACCTGAAAAACATGCTTAAAACGTCAACATAAAGTTGGTGAAATCATAGGTTTATTTCAAACGTAATTAATGTGGACCACAAGTTTATCAAAACGTATGTGACAGTTATAACAGATACAACTTCACATAAAAAGGTATTTACGTTGCGCTAAGCTCATGACACCGAAGCTAATACTGAAAGATAGCATGTACAGTGCTATAAAAGGCTTGCCCTTCAGGTGTCCGACCAAAGACCACCTAACTAGTTTCGACATGACATATATCCGTTAGTCCTTGGAAATCTCGAACTAGTAAGTGGCTCTTTACCGGATAGGGATAATTAGTCCCTATAGATCTATTTATTCACTCGCGCTCCCTTAACCGGTCCTCCGGTCAAGAAATTAACAGTTCATGATAATTCGGGTAATAGTGGTCTAAACGCTACTTAGGCAACACGTAAACAAGGAATTTCTCGCGTATAGTACTTGTGTCCAGTTTTAAAAACAAGCAATGTTTCTCACCCCAAGTTATAAAACAGTTATTCAAAACAAGTAAAAGTGGGGCTATGAACTCACCTCGAGTCGGTGAAATGAAAGAGTAAACGTCTAGGAATATGATCACACGGAAACGAATGACGGTACACGAACGCAACCTAAGAGAATATAGGTTTCGACTTAGAATCGGATCGATAGGAAAATACGGATATTGTACAAATGTTTATGTAAAAATACTTTTGTAACTGTCCTTATAATTAAAACGTTAGTGATCGGTTTTGTGGTCGGAGGTATACTTATATATAAAATATATATAATGTCATTTAATAACGTTCAAGTAAAATATATTTATACATATATATTGTTCGGCATTTTACCCAATAATCCCAAATAGTGATTTAAAACCTTTCGATTATGATGTTTTTATATCTTTAATTTACACACTTCCCGGTAGGTCACCCATGCTAATGTTCTCTACACGAGCCCACGCTTAACTGTCGGTATTAAATTAATATTGTATGTAGAAAACATAAATTGTATTTTAATGCTATTATATAAGTTAAATATGTAATTATGTATCGTTTATAAATAAGCTGTTTTTTCGGAAAAGTTTTATAAAATATATTTTCACAATTTTCTAAGTATATAATTTTTACAAAATTTCGACATGACCCGTTCGTGTTTACATGTTTTCCAAAGTCATAGACTTTAATAAAAACTCACTTTCAATTTACATTTCACAAGTTCGATCAATAACAACTCTTTATAACTAGTCCGATAAGCAAAAAGTATTAAATAAGTCCTTGGTTCATCAATAAGCTATCATAAGCTCTTAATAAGCCAAAAACAACATAAGGAACTTAAGTTTGAGTTTAAGCTCGCGGTTCATGGGCTTTTTGTGTGGGACGTGGCTTAAAAGCCCCTTAAGCATTTTTTGGCTTATTTGTTAAGCCAAATAAGCTTAACGTCTTGTCCTTTCAAAAATAAGCAAGAAATAAGCCGAATAAAATATAAGTCGAATTAAATAAGCTCGATCAAACTTCCTTCGTATTCTTATTAGGCCGAACTAATAATAAGCCAATAGCTCAAAAATAAGGCTGTCCAAACGCTTATTAACATAAGCCGAAACATAATAAGCAATAGCTGCATTTTTTATTATACAAAATAAACCACGCTCACAAAACTATTACTTTCCTTATATTTTTGTTATTATTTTCGAAACCATAGGCATAACACTTTTAAGGTTTATTTCGTTTTCAAATTCTTTGTTTTTTACAAAATAAGTTGTACAACTAGTATGTATGCATCAAGATGATTATGAAAGTACAAGTTATTAAAAGATTTGAAGACTTACAAAGTTTGAAGGTTTTAGGAAGATGAACAAGACTAATACAACCCAAATGTTGTTTAACTAATACCCGAATGATACAAATGATCAAACCTCACCAAAATCTTCAAGAAGTTTGTGATTTTAAAGATGAAAAGTTTATGGATTTATGTGTGTGTGTGTGTGTGTGTGTTTCGTGGACTAAGGGAACAAGAGAGAAAAGAAAACTCAAATGCTAAGTGTGTGTGTTTTATGAATGAGAAAATGAGAAGTAATGTGGTATATGTATGCAAAGTTTACTTCACACACTAAAAGTGTGTAGTGTGTGCGTGGGATAGGACAAGGAAGGGAGAGAGGACCAATTTGATCCACCAATCATGAACTAGGACAAAAAACATGTGTAGTAAAACTTGTCTTTTTGTATTTGAATGTTAACTTGGTCTCCAAGGTTACTTAGGGTGATTGGACGCATGCATGCATGAGGAGGGGGCAAATTAGTTTTCAATATTATATGGTGCTAGCGCTCCTTATTTGATTTAATTTCCAAGCATTCCATGCATATGCTCATTTTTAAACGAAACACGGTTTACGCAAGTAACGAAACGAATAACGGTATCTCTAAAAATTATGAAATTTGAAATATTGCGCTAAAATATAAAAACATAGCTATTGCCAAAATACTACAACGTTTGGCGTCCCGGTTTGCTCCTGGTAATGATTCTTAGATAATAACGGAACAACTTCCCGGTTAAACGAATAAGTTAAACGAAACTTTTAAAAATTCAAATTATTGACTGGAAACGGCTAAATTATTGAACGGAAATTCATGGGGTGTCACATTCTTTCCCCGTTAAAAGAGCTACGTCCTCAAAGCTTAAAACGTAGTATTCGACGAAGGTTCAGGATTAGCAAAAAGGTGCGGGTACTTTTTCTGCATTCGGTCTTTACGTTCCTACGTATACTCAAGACCTCTCCTAGAGTTCTAGCGTACCTTGACAATTGGAATACGGCTCCACTTCAGACGCTTAACCTCATGGTTCATGATTTCGACAGGTTCTTCAATGGAGTGGAGCGTGTCGTCGATTTGGATTTCATCCAACTGAATGGCAAGAGTTTCGCCGTATAATTACTCTTTTAGGTTCGAGACGTGAAACATACTATGGAATCTGCTTAGTTGTTCCAGGGGTTCAAGTCGATAAGCGACGGTTCCTACTTTAACTAGAATCCTAAAAGGTTTGATATATCTAGGGTTCAGCTTTCCCCGTTTGCCAAAACGTATCACTCCTTTCCAAGGCGATACCTTCAACATGGCCTTATCTCCAATTTGAAATTCTAAGGGTTTGCGTCTTACGTTGTCATAATTCTTTTCTTGATGATCACTATTACCTAAATAGTGTCATAGTGCTTGTTTTCTCTGGTAGTCTTGTGATGAAATCCATGGCTACATTTTTCCCAATTTCCCATGGGGTATTTCTGATTGTACCAGTAAACCGAATGGCTTCTGGTAATCGTTCCTCATCTTTAAACACACCAAGCACTTGCTGACAAAGGTGGTGATGCCTTCTTCCATAACGGGCCATTGGTGAAACTGCTTAAGATTATGATAGATCTTATCCGATTCTAGGGTGGATGAAATAGTTAGGTTTGTGTGACTCATGCTTGATCAATTCTCCTAAGTCTCTAACGCGTGGTAACCAACTCCTACTCCTAGTGCAGGGAGTTCTATCAAGACCAGTCTCAACTCCTTGTCCATACCATGAAGGTTCTCATCCTTAACTTTCTCTGTCTTGAGAGATTCTACTTGTGCTTTGTGAATCTGTGGCGGTAGGTTTGAATTAATAGTCATCACTAAGGCTCTCACCTTGGGAGGCTTAGCTCGTTCATTTCTGCTTAGAGCGTCTGCCGCAACGCTGGCTTTTCCAGGGTGATATCGGATCTTACAATCGAAATCACTAAGCAATCTTAACAATCTACGTGGTCTCATGTTCAATTCCTTTTGATCTAGAATGTACTGTAATCTCTTATGGTTTGTAAATCTGGTGCGCTTCATGCCATACAGTTAGTGTTCTTAAATCTTGAGAGTAAACACTATTGATTCTAATTCTAGGTCGTGTGTCATATAGTTCTTCTCATGAACTTTCAGTTGTCGAGAGTCATGAGCTACACCTTCCCCTTCTGCATCATTGTAGTATCAAATCCATTGTGCAGGGTGTTATAAACCACAAAGTTTTTCGTTCCGTCGAGACATGCTAAAATAGATGCACGACAAAGTTTTTACATCAGAGTTGAAAGGCTTCCTCTTCTTTTTCTTCCCATTCGCATTTCACATTTTTCTGAGTCAGTTAGTGAGAGTTTCTCCATTACCTAGAGAATCTTCGTAATTCATCGGTAATACCGGAAGACCTAGATTTCCGTATCTTCGTTGGAGTCGTAGACGTTGTCTAATCCTTGATTGACTCAATCTTGACGGTATCGACGTGAATGCCTTGACTATCATCAACGTGGCCAAGGAATTACACTTTCAGGAGTTAGAATTCGCACTTAGGGAATTTGACGTACAATTCCTTATTCTTAAGCAATCCTAAGATAAGCCTAAGGTGTTCCTCGTACTCTTGTATTTGCTTGAAAACAATAGAGATATCATCGATGAACTTATCCAAGTATGGTTTTTACACCCGATTCATGAGATCCATGAATGCCTCTTGTGTGTTGATCAAACCAAATGGCATGACCTGAAACTTGAATTGTCCATAACGAGTCCTATTACAGTATTAGAATATCTAGTTGGCGGTATCTAGTCCTTTGGTTAATTTTTGAGTAAACGCTAAATCCTTGTAGTTGATCGAAAAGATCATCTATACTAGGTAACGAGTAACGGTCCTTCACGGTTAGCTCCTTCACGGTTAGCTTGTTCAATTCTCGGTCGTCGGTGTACATCCTAAAGGATTCATCATTCTCTTTGACGAACAATATCATAGTTCCTTAGAGTGAGGAACTTGGTCTTACAAATCCTTTTGAGTATACGACATACTACGCCAGAGACGGTCAACTCTCTTTCTCTCAACACATAACATGCCTTCGAGTCTCAAGTTATCCCGCTCCAACTTACCAATCCTATCAAACAACTCTGCTTACTCGCAACTATCAGTGCATATCCATTACTCCTATTGCTTCAAATCGTTAAGGTTTCATCACCTAAGGGGATACGAATGATCTTTAATCACAATTTTTCATGGCGTGGTACTTTGTCAACCAATCTATACCGATGATAACGTCAAACTACTAAGTCCTACAGGCATTAAGTCTATTTTGAATAGATGATTCAGAATATTCAGTACACAACCTCAAATGTTGGTATCAACTTCTATAATCTTTCTATCGGCTAACTCAATAGAGTACCTAGTGTCTACAATAGATGGGACGATGTCACTAAAAGGGCAAATCTTAGCGGAGGTGAGGCTTCTATCAACTAGGTTCCATGTTCTTGCAATAATTGCGTCCATTGCTTTAACTTCAGGTCCATCAAAAGTTTTGTCGGTACGAGAATCTCATAATTTACGTGATTCTAACTCACAAAAAGGTAAGTATATTGAAGGAAATCTCCTAGTTCTCTTGGTTATAAACCAGCTAGAGTGATAAGTCCGTTATGTTCTAAATTCTGACAATCCATAATTATCGTGACTACAGGGAGTAGGATTCGGTCTCTTGGCTAAGGGTGTAGGGTTTCTATATGCTAAGGCTGAGGAAAATCCGCTTGGTTATGACGCTTACGAATGCAGATACACGTGACTGACACGACTCATAAATACGCAAGCAAAATATTAATAAAACACTTAGTACTATATAATCCCGTTGACAATGTAGAGAAAAGAAAGAAAATAAAAATGGAAAGTAAGGGTAAATTGACAAAAAAAATTTAGTGACTACTCCCAGCATAGCAAGGTCCTTCCTGAATTATACCTAGGTGATCAGGCTATGCATAATTTAAGAACTAACGATGATATGCTCATTTCGTCAAACTGGTGTTATGTTTTAAAAAAATCTTATATGGTATGAACGGTACAGTTTATAAGGTAGCAAAACAATTTGTAATAATGAAAACAGGGTAGTTTATATATAATGACACTAATTTTTTTTAGATAGCAGAAAACATGTTATGTTGCGATAGCAAAATAGCTTTCGAGAAAATTACGTGACGGTATATAATGTAACAGTAAAGGGTTTATAATATGGTAACAAATAGTTCACGAGCTAACAACTCAATAGTTTATAAAGTGGCAAAGTAATAGTTTGTAAAAGACACGAAGTAGTTCATAAGATGACAACGACATAGTTTATAAATTGACAATGAGCGAAATAGTTTATAAACGACAACAAAATAGTTCATGATGTGACAACGAAATAGTTTGTGAGACAACTGCAAAGTAGTTTATAATAGGCTATCAAAAGAGTTTATAAATAACTATAAAATAGGTTATAAGATGAAAACAAATTAGTTTATTAAATGATAGCTTGATCATTTATGAGGCAATAGTAGGATAATTATAAGATGTTGACAAAGTGGTTTATAGGATGATATAGAAATAGTTTATAAGGTGTTAGCGAAACGGTTTATAAAAATTTGGGCAAAAAGAGCTTATAAAACTTGGCGATGAAATAGGTTATAGATGAGAACGATTTAGTTTGTTAAAAATGATTGCAAAATAGTTTATGAGATGTAGCTAGAAAAATTTATGAGATAGACGGCAATATGGGTTTATATTGACGACAGTAAAGTGTTAATAAGTCTGTTTAGCAAAACGGTCGTAGATTGCGGAAAGTAGTTTTTTAAAAGACAAATTTGTTTATAAGACGACGCTAGTGTGGTTCATACGACAGCATCCAAATAGTTTATACTAGTAAAACGGTTTATAAAATAATGGCAAAAGAGTTTATGAACGACGACAAAATAGGTTAAAAGATAAAGACAAGTTAGTTTGTAAAGTGACTGTGAAAGTAGTTATGAGATGGCATTAGAACGGTTTACAAAACGTCGGTGAAACAGTTTATGTTAATGAAGTAGTTTATAAGATTCCCACCAAAAATGGTTTATAGGATGACAGGAAAACGGTTTATATAAAATACTAACGGAATGGTTTATAAGATAATAGCAAAATGGTTTGGAAGGCGCTAGTGGAACGTCTTGTATTAATGATAGCAAAATGGTTTATAGGGTGACGACGTAACAGTTTATAAGATGGTAACAAAATGCTTTTATAGAATGGTAGTGAAATGGTTAATACGCTGTCAGCAAAATGGTTCGTAGACTGATGGTAAAATAGTTTATAAAATGTCTATAAAATAGTTTATGAGGTGACGCTAGAATGGTTTATAAATGATAGTGAAAGGGTTTATAAGGTGTTGAAAACACAAGAAGCTACCTGACTAAAAACGGTTTGTAGTGCGGTAAATAGCTTATACGTTCAGCTACTATGTTTATAAGACGACACTAAAATATCCAATTAGTTTATAACGACACTAAAATAGTTCATAGGATAACATCCAATTGGTTTATAACAGTAAAGCGGTTTATAAAATAATAGTGAAATGGGTTGTAAGACGGTAATAGATTTGAGGAGTACCTTACATAAATTATTTGAGAATTGAAGTGTAACTAACGAAATCGTCATGACACAAAATGAACAGATGGTTTAAAAACATCCACACAATACCCGAAATTCACAAGGAAGTACTAGTGCAATACTCTTATGGTTACGGTTCAAGTCTACTTAGGTTCTACTAGGTACGATAGGAAATCTCCTTTTTAAGTATCAACATTATCTCTGACGACCTTGGAGTTCTCGCGAGCTTTTACTTTTCAACTACGGTTCGCACGGTTCAGATTTGGACAATCACTCTTGTAATGTCTTGATATTCACACTCACCAATAGGTATTCCTGGTTTCATTTGCCACTGCGGCTCTCTGTTGTTATCGACAAGGGTGTCTTCAATCTTCTACTCATATGGCCAACTCTTTGTTAGTTATTGCACTCCAAAGTGCATGGCCAGTGTGAGCAGCTTATGTTTGTTGTTAGTTGGGTAACTTTCCTATTATCTAATTTTGATATTTTGGTTTACCAGTGTAAGCTCTCTACGACTTTTGTCGTTTATTTCAATTGTTGGCATTCCTTGACACCTCAGTTTCCTAACGTACGACTGATCCATTTAGTGTGAGCTTAACGGATTTTTGCTCATAGATAACAACTCATCTTTAATAGCATTAGCAATCGTCGGGTTACAATACGCTCGTCTCGCGAATCTTTCCTTGTCTCGTTGTTGGTATTTTCTTCTCATTCAAACGGAGTAACGAAATAAAAATAAGTCGGAATTTCAAAGTTGTTTTTCCAAAAGAAATAGAAAGTTATGAGGTGAGGTTAAGTGTGTGCGAATTAATCGGCGTGTTCTAGAAGTTAGAGAGTAGGAAAGAAAAAAAAAAAAAAAAAAACTTGAGGAGACGTGGACGAGATGGACGTAGGTGTTTTCAATAGTATGGGTGGTGTTCAAGTCATCTTCTAGTGTCGATAGTAGATAATTTATGGGGTAACAGACTGAAACGGGAAAAAAAAAAAAAAATAAAAAAAAAAAAAGGGTTTCCAAAATTACGCAAAACGATATAATGTAAAGTCGCGAAAAGTTTTAAAGACCATCGTATTATACACGATATTTTAGAAGAAAACGAGACAATTGTTTCACTTGCAATGTCTTAAAATAAACAAGACCATTGTGTCACTCACAATGTCTTAAGAAAATAAAAAATATATATATACATACATATATACAACTTCTATATATGTAAATGGGGAAATATACGTAAGGCAAACGTAAACGCATAGAAGAATAGACGCAAGACAAACGTAAGCTCATAGCAAAATAGAGCTCAAAGGGCAAAAATAAACGCAAGGAAACATAACGCATGGAACGATGAACTCAGGGCAGAGATAAACCCATATCATAGCATGTTCAAGGCAATGGTACTCACGTATATGCCATAGCAAAAACACGTATAAGGCACACATAAAAGCACGTAAGGATCACATACTGGTTATAGACCAGACCTAGATATTCTAATGGTTTTTATATCCTTGGCTCTGATACAATCTGTTCACACCCCAACAGGGCCTAGACGGAATACGTGTTCCTGGGGGCGTGACGTCATAATATACATCACACAAAAGTATAAAGACGGACCACTAAGGGACGTTTGAAAAATCATTAACTGTTGTATTTATTAAAATAGATAGTTGAAAGATTTAAATGAAATTAAAAACGTTGCCGGAAGCATAATTAAGTTTTCTAAGACAAAGGGTATGATTGATAGAAAAGTCTTGAGAGATGAATATATATGGTACGTAGACCTAACTTAACAACCATTAGAGAAAGTCCAAAGCTAAGTACTGAAAAAAACATGCTTAAAACGTTAACATAAAGTTGGTGAATTCATAGGTTTATTTCAAACGTAATTAATGTGGACCACAAGTTTATCAAAAAAACGTATTGACAGGTTATAACTTATAAACTCACATAAAAAGGTATTTCGTTGCGCTAAGCTCATGACACCGGAAGCTATACTGAAGATTGCAATGTTACAGTTTATAAAAGGCTTGCCTTCAGGTGTCCGACAAAGACACCTAACTAGTTTTGACGTGACATATATCCGTTAGTCCTTGGAAATCTCGAACTAGTAAGTGATTCTTACCCGGATAGGGATAATTAGTCCCAATAGATCTATTTATTCACTCGCGCTCCCTTAACCGGTCCTCCGGTCAAGAAATTAACAGTTCATGATAATTCGGGCAATAGTGGTCTAAACGCTACTTAGGCAACACGTAAACGGGGAATTTCTCACGTATAGTACTTGTTTCCAGTTTTAAAAACAAGCAATGTTTCTCACCCTAAGTTATAAAACAATTATTCAAAATAATTTAAAAGTGGGGCTATGAACTCACCTCGAGTCGGTGAAATGAAAGAGTAAACGTCTAGGAATATGATCACACGGAAACGAATGACGGTACACGAAACGCAATAGAGAAATATAGGTTTCGACTTAGAATCGGATCGATAGGAAAATACGGATATTGTACAAATGTTTATGTAAAAATACTTTTGTAACTGTCCTTATAATTAAAACGTTAGTGATCGGTTTTGTGGTCGGAGGTATATATAATGTCATTATAACGTTCAAGTAAAATATATTTATACATATGTATTGTTCGGCATTTTACCCAATAATCCCAAATAATGATTTAAAACCTTTCGATTATGATGTTTTTATATCTTTAATTTACACACTTCCCGGTAGGTCACCCATGCTAGTGCTTCTCTCACACGAGCACGCTTAACTGTCGGTATTTAAATTAAATATGTATGTAGAAAACATAAATATGTATTTTAATGTATTTATATAAGTTAAGTATATATTATTATCATTTATACAATAATATGTTTTTGAGAAAAGTTTATAAAAATATATTTTCACATTTAATCTATGTATATAATTTCTTACAAAATTTCGGTCATGACCCGTTGTGTTTGATGTTTTCCAAAGTCATAGACTTTAATAAAACTCACTTTCAATTTACATTTCACATGTTCGATCATTATAACTCTTTATAACTAGTCGAAAGCAAAAGTATTAATATGTCTTTGGTTCATCAATAAGTATCATTAATCTCTTAATAAGCCCAAAACAAATAAGCCGAACCTGTAGTTATGAGTTAAGCTCACGGTTCATGGGCTTTTTGATGTGGGACGTGGCTTAAAAGCCCCTTAAGCATTCTTTGGCTTATTTGTTAAGCCAAATAAGCTTAACATCTTGTCCTTTAAAAAATAAGCAAGAAACAAGCTGAATAAAATATAAGTCGAATTAATAAGTCGAATCTAAAATTCCCTTCATTTGCTTATTGGGACCGAACCAATAATACGCCAATTAAGCTCAAATAGCTTCCAAAGTTATTAACTTAAGCGAAATAATATGCTATAAGCTAGCATTTTTATTATACAAAAATAACCACGATCACAAACTATACTTCCTTATATTTCTTGTTATTATTTTCGAACCATAGACATAACCTTTTAAGGTTTATGTAGTTTTAAAATCTTTGTTTTTACAAAATAAGTTGTACAACTAGTAAGTATGCATCAAAATGATTATGAAAGTACAAGTGATGAAAAGATTTGAAGACTTACAAAGATTGAAGGTTTTTAAAAAGATGAACAATACTAAAACAACCCAAATGTTGTTTAACAAATACCCGAATGATACAAATGATCAAACCTTCAACAAATCTTCAAGAGTTTTTGATCAAAGATGAAAATTTTATGGATTTATATATGTGTGTATGTATTTTGTGGGCTAGGAGAGCAAGAGAGAAAAAGAAAACTCAAATGCTAAGTGTGTGTGAAATATGAATGAAACTATGAGATGTAATATGGTATATATGTGCAAGATTACTTCACACACTAAAAGTGTGCCTGTGTGTGGTGCGTGGGATAGGACAAAGAAAGAGAGGGGACCAAAATGATCTCCCAATCAGATTTAAGCTAGGATAAAACATGTGTAGTAAACTTGTCTTATTGTATTTGAATTTCAACTTGGTCTTCAAGGTTCATTAGGGTGTTTGGACGTATGCATGCATGAGGAGGGGGGACCAAATTAGTTTTCAATATTATAAGGTGCTAGTGCTCCTTATTTGATTTAATTTCCAAGCCTTCCATGCATATGCTCATTTTTAAACGAAACACGGTTTACGCAAGTAACGAAACGAATAACGGTATCTCCGAAAATTATGAAATTTTAAATATTGCTCTAAAATATAAAACGTGGCTATTGCCAAAATACTACAACGTTTGGCGTCCTGGTTCGCTCCCGGTAATGATTATTAGATAATAACGGAACAACTTCCCGGTTAAACGAAAAAGTTAAACGAAACTTTTAAAAATTCAAATTATTGACCAGAAACGACTAAATTATTGAACGGAAATTCATGGGGTGTCGCACGTTCGGTCTTAGAAAACCAGCTTTTGTCTGTATCGCTGTTGATATGTCTAGGGAAACGTGATTGTGTAGAAAGGATACCATCGGGTAACAGTCTTCATACTACCTTGCATGTGCGTTGCTCTAGCAGCATACTAAGTAGACGGCGGGTTCGTGTAATTCGTTCATGCTTTAGGAAATAATTAAATAGATCATCACAAGTGTGACAAGGCAACAACACTAGGAAAAGCAATCTAGGGAGTAATACATGATTAAATAAGCACAATCTTATATCTTATTGTTATCACCAGTAGTTTAGATTATTATTTAGTTTAATAGCTAAATCCAAACCACTCTCAATTATATGACTACTTGCTTTCATAAAATACAAAAATAATCTTCCCTCAACCCTTAGAATTCTATTAGACCATGATTAAGCCTTCCCAACCTATTCCTCGAGTGAACGATAAACAACCCCGAGTCTTGCCTATACTACACTACAACGATTAGATGCACTGCCTAGGGAGTTGTAAAACTTCTCCTGAAGAAGTCCTACGACAACCACACATCAGGCGTATCCACTTCCATTGGATACGGTGTATCCAACTTTCTTTCCAATATAATGTATTTATTCAAAAGATTAATACGGCGTATTCACTTCTATTGAATACGGCGTATCGATCATCTGATAAAGTTCTTTTCCACTCTCGAACTTAAAGCTTAATTTTTTAACACCTTTTTCCCGCTGGTTCTACTGAAAAAATTTCTGGGTATTCTTCAATTAAGAATGAGTAGTCAGAATCCATAATCTTCAAAATATCTTTGTTTAAGCTCCAGAATACGCGCCTTTTGCTAAGTTTCACCAAATACTCCGTAATTACTGTAATTCTCAATTATAAACGATTAAGTAACAATTCTTTGCAATAATTATACAAAATGGGTTAATATCGTGGGATAAATGATGCTATAAAATATACGTTATTTAATGTTATCAAATATCCCCCCACTTGAATCCTACTTGTCCTCAAGTAGCCTTTAGAAGTTTATAAAAATGTACCCCTAAGGATATTTTCTGTTAAAACATTTATTTGATCTATTACAAGTACACAACCAAACACCTCAAGAAATAGGAAGATGAAAGCACTCAAATCACTCAATTAATCTATGTGGCAACATGTAACTAATTCGCTCAATTGCTCAGTTGTGATGAGTATTCTATCATAAGCTTGGCACGGATACACATCTCCACCACTAAAGCCAATGAGTAACAAGTTTATAAAGGTAAATATGAGGTTTTGTTTGGATAAAGGCTGATGGTTGATATCTTCTCATTAAATTTAACCAAAAGGTTAGGTGAGAATGATATAGAGTAGGAACCTTCTAACTTTCACCAAAAGTCGTAAACTAACGAGGCAGCTGAGAGATGCATACATGGCCGTAAAGACAGAATAGACATGCACGCTCGTATAAATCCTCATTCGTGTAAAACCAACGGCTAATCATTAGGTGAGAGGGTAGTAAATTGTTGTTAAATAAAAATCAAGAAACAAATAGATTAAGCCTAAAGTACAAGTTGCTAGACACTTTTTCCCGACCGTTACCATGAAAAAGACACAACTATTTACAACGTCTTGATCATTGATAAAAAACAACAACCTAAGTTGGTGTTCCCGTAACGGTCAACTTTCCTAATCATCATAATACTTTACATACTCTACAAGGGAAGTGGCGATATCTTCCACTTTATACAATACTCTACATCGTTGATTTTTGTTGCGTATCAACGAATAATCGATCCTTCATGTAGTTCCTTAGGTAATGCTCTTTGCGAAATGATTATCTTCAAACTTTCTTTCTTTCTTTTTTGTTGCATGTTGCCATTTTTCTAATTTTATCGATTTTTTTTGCTAGCATTATACTATGAAACTCGGTGTAATTTCACCATCTTCACGATCATAATACTTCCGGATAATTCCTTCGGTAATTCTTCGTTCTTTAGACGTACCATTAATTGCGTTGGTAGTAAAAATACATGAGTTTTAACTACTTTATACATTTCCATTTGCGATGTGCCAACCGTACCAAAGATAGAAAATTTTGACACAAGACTCGGGAATTACAAACTTTACACTTTAAGCAACTAGCAATTGTAAAATAAACCTAATCTAACAGGGTAGGCTAAGGTGCAAATGTGTAACGAAACAAATAATTGGTGTATTTCCTAAATGATTGGCTCTATGGGTTGTTCTAGGGGTATCTTACTCTTAAAGTAAGGGTAAACAAAGGGTTTATACGGGGGTTAACTAACCGGTGTAGTTAGTTAATAAGCAAAATGTATAGGCGTTTTGGGTGTTATCCTAAAATTTTACCAATTTCAACAAGTTACTCCATCTAAATCCATAGTACTTATCACTGCGGTCTCGAGTGATATACCAAGCCAAGTTTTAAAGTCTGCAACATCACCGGCACACTCATATTTTGTGGAATTTGGGTAAACATTTATAAACGGATAAGGTTAAATTCTCACAATATCTAATAAGGGTTGTTGTGTGCGGGTTATGTGACACGTAATTTCACAAAAGTATGCTTGATTTTTTTAAATTTGAGCATAATTTAAGCATTTTAGTGTGAAAAATCGGACAAGTAAACATTCTAATTCCATCCCCCCTACTTGAATTATACAATGTCCTCATTGTGTAGATAAAACATTAAATAAGGGAATTAAAAAACTTAGAATGAGAAACTCCCCTGATATTTGCTCGGTAGATTCTCCATGTAGGTTATGAGCAAGATTGTGTGTTGAACAGCCGTCTTGAAGCTTCAAGACTCCAACACTTCAAGATCTTCAGATTTGTAAATTCTCCACTAATATTCGTCGATATTTCTTTCATTGAGGTCATGTGCAAATAATAGGAAAAACATGCATTCCTATCTTGGTATCTATAGTTAATTTAAACTAAACTAAACAAACTAAACACGGGTCAGTTTTGTGAATACACCGTTTCATGTGCATGAATACGCCGTATTGCCAGAACTGACAATAATGTTTTTAAAGTGCATAAAAAGTAAAGACTGATAACGTCCAGACAATCAATACACCGTATGGTATGGAGCGGATACGCCGTATTGATGTCTGGGAAGACAGACTCGAAAACTAAGGTTCTGATTCTATTTTAGATGATCGATATGCCGCATTCAATAGAAGTGAATACGCCGTATTAATATTTTGTGTGAGTAAGCTGTATTTGGCAAAAATTTGGATACGCCGTATCCAATGGAAGTGGATACGCCGTATCGAGTTATCTACCAGAATATTGTATTAGGAAAACAATTAAATTAAACACACAAATATACAAGCAAACAATTAAACTAACAAATATACAAAATTTACAGAATATACAAGAATTTACACTAATCTAATTAACACCACTCCTAAGGGTTAGATCTAATCTAATAACAAAAATATAAAATAAAAATCAAGATTAAATTCTCACTCCCCAGCAGCGGTGCCAAAAACTTGATGTGTCGTTATGTGGTGTATATTTTTATGATTCAAGTTTTAAAGTTATATTTTGCCGACTCAACAAAAAACAACACTTTAACGGGCAGTGTACCCGGTCGGTGGTAGATTCGTGGTAAGTAGGGTTTCGAACACTTGAAGCGAGGTTAAATCTCTCAATTTATTAATATTTTGGTTTATTAATCTAAGTTCATTCTAATCTAAGTTAAACCTATGTTAATCCTATGTTAGTTCTAATCCTAATTCTAATCCAACAGGTAAAAAGTGGTTTTTAGCCTGAGAGACTGGCACGGGTTTGGTGGTGACTACAATCAATCCAAGACACTTTAACCCACGCAAGCAAATTAACAGAAGATAAGAGAGCGGTCAAGCCTTATGATAGAAAACTGTATTAGCCATCATTAATCCGATTAGAAGTTGGTTTGT
>BQNB010012894.1:0-18621 GCA_026074375.1 Tanacetum coccineum
AAGAAATAAAGAAATGGGAAAATTACAAAACCTACCCTGAGAATCTATCCCGATCACAAATTAAGTCCAATAAGCATTCAAAATTTTAAAGAGCTTAAAATGAAAAACTCAAAGAAGCAAAGTTGTAACGAAAGCTAGTGGGAACAACATTAATAAAAGCTACTTGGGCTGAAACTCACAAATAAGCTCAATCAAAGCTTATTTCTAAACTGACCTCAGAAAGAAGGGTTTTGAGCTTATCTTTACCTAGCTAGCTATAAACTGCTCAATTTAAGCTTAATTCTAAAAAGGGAAATTGATCTAGAAAGCTTATGATGTGCTTAATCTAAAAATGCAAAGAAAACTAAGCTAGAAGTGCTTTTAAACTACTGAAATTAAGCATGAAACAAGCAAACTCAGGAAATAAGCAAAGAAACACAAACTCCAAATAGACTAGAAAACTTAATAAGCTAAACTAGACTTTAAAACTTTAAGAACTTGTTAATCTACTTATAATCTATCTAACTAAGCTATAGAATCTAGACCCATAAGCTAAATTAACAAATTTAAATCCTAAGTACTGTTTTTGGCTTTTTAAGGTTTTTTATGACTTTTGACAGCAAAATAAGCTAAGACAATAAGCTAGAAAACAAAATTAAAGACTTGAACTATATTAAGCTATATTAAAACTTAACTCCTACTGAATTTGGTAAGCTAATCCTTAAAATTATCTATCCAAATTAGGCTAAGAACACAGCAGTACTAACTGAGGTTAGTACTGCTAGTGTAAAAGTTCAGCAGTTCTTTCAAGTGAAAGCACTGCTGATGCAATTTGACTTTTGATAACAGAATAAGCAATGAAATAAGCTAGAAAATGAAAACTAAAATTAAATTTATAATAAGCTATAACTAAACTTAATCCTACTGATTTTGGCAAGCTAAAATCTAAGCTAACAGTACTAACTGAGGTTAGTACTGGTAGTGTAAAAGGTTCACATAACTCAAAACCTTATATTAATACTGCTAGTTGTAAATCAGGTGCACTAAACTAAACAACCCTTAAAAACTATGGACAGAATTTGAGAAAAAACTATTAAGAGATATTTAATGAACAAGTACTAAATTACCGACAAAAACTAACTAAAACAAACTTAGCAATCATGATTTAACAACTAAATAAGCAATAATCTAAGATCTTAACTAATTAAGCTAATATTTTTGGATTTTATGAGTTTTTATGACAGAAATTAGTAACTAATGATCTATAACTATTTAAGCAAAAACAGACTAGAACATATAACTAAATAGCACTAGAAGAGATATTTAAGCAAAGAGAATAAGCAAATAAGCAATATTAAACATATAAGCTATAACTAAGCAATTTAAACTGAAATTAGAGAAGAATGAAAAGAGAAACTTACTTGATCCTTTAGCTAAACAAAAGGAACCAATAATGGCAGCTACAAGCTCCCTAGCTTATTAATAAGCTAGGGTATAAGTCCTTGGGATCTCTTCCAAGTTAAGATCCCCTTCCAAAAGCTCAAATTTAGTAAGATCCATAATAGATTTAACTGATTTAAGGTTTAGATAAGATTAATACTGAATTCAAACAGCTCTATTTCAGCTTATAGACTGAAAGAGCTTATTATGAGCTTATATAAAAGAGATTTAAGAAGATTTAAAGTAAACACTGAATTTTATTAACTAGAAACCTTGATTACATTACTGAAAAGAGATTACAAAACGATTTTAAGGAAAATAAGCTAAAACAATTAAGCTAAAAATTTTAAATTAAGCTACTACTTCCTAAAAAAACTACTCCCCGTGTGTGTGAGAAAAGGCCTCTATTTATAGCACTTGAGGAAGCTTCTAGGATCTCTTGCCCTGCCCTCCAATCTTTCAATCCTGGCCAATCATTTCTTCAATCATTTGAGCTTCATTTGTGGCCGTTTGATCAAGCTGTGGACACCTGAGGATTGCCAGCGTGTCATTCCATTGATGTGACGTTTGTGCTTCTTTTGTGAGTGTTTTAGTGCAAAAACCCACATAAATGTGTGCTTTCACCATTGTTGACGTGGCTTTAGCTTGAACTTGAGCTAATGAATCTCTTGGAAAGACTGATTTGACCCTTGCCTTGCACTTATGAGCTCCTTAATTGACCATCTAGCCCTTTAATTTGAGAAACCCCTTTGTTTTTGACTGGATGGTAACTTTCGGGACGATGGGTGAACAGTAACACCTTTGGCGCCCTTATTTCGACAGTTAAAACTGTTGGAGTTTGGGAAGTTTGCATAATTGGCCCTTCTCTTCTTTTTCCTTTTTTTCAAGTTATAAATAACTTTTGAAAATAGCAAAACTAGCCCTTGAGGCTTCATAAAAGAGAAAATGGCTAGGGATTTGGCTTCGGCTTGTATCTTTGGCTTCTTTTTGAACTCTTCTGATTCTCGTGTCCGTGTTTGCTCGATTTTGACTGTTTTCTTGTGATTTTTGACTTATCCATACCTGCACACACAAAACACAAATACAAGCATATTTTTGCTATTTTTTTTGGTTAGTTTTGGAAATAAAATTGGGTTATTTAGTATAAATGATATGTGTATTTTACACTTTATCAAATTCCCCAAACTAAACGATGGTGTGTCCTCACGCAATATCACATGGCCTTATAACCAAAAATATCTCGAAACTTCCCCCAACTAGACCTTTGAAAATGCAAAGATCATTGATGAGATAAATAAAGAGATACAAAGTATAACACACCGACATCCATTTCTAAGATTTTTCTCTTTTTATGATTTTTCTTGTTTTTTTTTCTTTTAACTTTCTAACTACAATTTTTTTTTTGGTTGACATAATGTATTGTTTTCATTACCTTATTGGTAACTTTGAGGATCATAGAATAAAAAGCACAATTAAGTGTCCAAAAGATAACTTCATCATCCCCGATTTTTCACTTCTCCCATGCTAAGCTTAAAAATAAGATCACTGCTAATTACGAACTATGAGTGCTAAAGACTACTTATAACTACAAACTTGTGAAATTCCTTTCCACGACATAATCATAAAATTTAGGTGAGTGTGTTCAAATTAATTTAAACCATTTAAATCCACATATTCGATATGTTTGAAATCCGACACAAGCTTTACACAAGTGCCTTTGGGCTAATATGTTAAATCACTTAGAAGAATCACAACTATAAAGCACACAAAAACCAACTTTAGCTAAGACATCGTGTTCACTTGGTCGCATTATTGACTTTCTTCTCTAGCGATCCACCCGTCATCGGGTAATTGCTAAGGGCATTTGACACACCATTCCGGTAGAATTACTAACCGAAACGTAATGAACTTCCGATGAAAAAAGCTTTGTAGACTTTTGCAAACCTTAGTTCAAAAAGAATACCATGGTTTTAGAAAATGAAACTTTTACTATTTATTTTCTAACTTTGCAACTTAATTATTCACTATTTACATTATTGGGCTAGGAATTGGTATCACTTTTCTTTCGTCGACACATCGGCCCTCGAGCCTCCGACAAGAGCTCGCGTACTTATTATGATACCAACCCTAAATATACATCCTCCATCCTTTCTTTCGATGTCACATCGGGAGCGAACCGACAAATTCCCATGTACTTTATTGCGATGAGTTGTATATTAATATTAATACATTAGGATTATAGACTTGCATATCCTTTTTATTCACCAACTACATTTTTATAGATTTTTTTTTATAGTAAAAATTTCGTATTTAGAAAACCAAAGTATAAACTCGAACTAAAATTCTTATTTACCAACGATATTTGACTCATCATTGATAAAGCTTTTTCTCTGAATATGTGATTTAGACTTTAAGAGTAAAACTCTAATTTTCAAAATTAAAGAAACACGTATAATTATCATTTTAAGAGCATCGGGAAGAAAATCAAAAGATTATACTTATAAGCCATTAAGTTTTCCAAATAAAACTTGGTTAAGCATCTAATTCGAAACAAACACTAACATCTCTTATTCATCACAAAAGATATTTGCAAATACATAGCCTATATAAAATCCAATAGCATATTTAAAATCTACTTGAGATAGCACAAAGTCTTCATTACTAATGATTCAAAGTCTAGCAAGCTTAAAGTCTACTTGAGACTATCACAAACTATAATCAGTAATTGTTAAGGAAGAAAGCTAGAACTCTACACGTACGATCGGGTTAAAAATTACTTCTTATTCTTACCAACGGAAAATCTACATTTTTGTTCTTAACACTTTTTTTTTATATGATAACTTACAATATTAAATTTTGCTATTTTTTTGGTGGGAAAACTGGTTACTGAGAACAAAACAATAAGCAAGCAACATCAAATCGATAGATTCCCTTCCCCAAACTAAAACGAAACATTGTCCTCAATGTTTAAAGTCGGGCTTCTACGAAAATCTAAGCCGTTTATGAAGTATGCAAAGATAAACGTTAATCGATTAGATGAAAGGATATCGGATCTCCCCAAACTAAATTCACACAAAGGATGAGAAGCTCGAGTAAAACGGGAAACAACACCGGACACGAGAGGCTTCATTGAATTTGTTGGGAGAATCCTGCAAAAATCATAACAAACAAGCAACAAACATCGATTATCGAAAGAGTACAAGCCTCTCTCTAAACAAACACATTTGAAAGAAAATAGAAAGAAAATAAAAGATAAGGCATGGGGGTGAACTCCCACGAAGCGGCTTGTTTTTTAATTATCGAGTTGCAAGCTCGACTCGATCCCTTAATTTAGTGTCCTGTAAATGGAAAGCTGAGGAGTCGGGATAACCAATGGTGGCGATCCCCTCCATAGTAATGCTTCCAGACGGTGACGAGTTGACTTTGAAATTAGAACCATCGGCATGAGACAACTTGGCAGTGCCATAAGGATAAACTTCAGTGATTGTGAAAGGTCCGGACCATCGGGACTTGAGCTTTCCGGAGAAAATCTTTAATCGGGAGTTGAAAAGTAAGACTTGATCACCAACATTGAAGATTCGGTTCTTTATCTTGGAATCGTGTAGCTTCTTTGTCTTCTCCTTGTAGATTAACGAATTCTCGTAAGCTTGATCACGAAGCTCGCTAAGTTCATTGAGTTGAAGCTTTCGATGATCGCCCGCGGTCTTTAAATCGAAGTTGGCATGCTTAAGAGCCCAATATGCTTTGTGTTCTAGTTCAACTGGTAAGTGACACGCTTTTCCATAGACTAACTTGTACGGAGTACATCCAATTGGAGTCTTGTAAGCGGTTCTAAAAGCCCATAATGCATCATCTAGTTTGTCGGACCATGAGGCACGGTTTTCTCCGACCGTCCTCTCCAAAATTCTTTTGAGACCTCGATTCCGATTCGTGTTTTCAACTTGACCCTCGTTTGAGGATGGGTAAGAGTCGAAAGACGATGTGTTGACACCATATTTAGACATAACGTTATCTAAAATTTATACGTTACAAAAATGGGGTCCCACGATTCGCTTATGATGCTCTCCGGAGCACAGAGCCGAGACGGGACAAAAAGGTGATTTTAAGAACTTAACAACTACCTAAAGCATCGTTGGTGGGAGCGCTTTTTGCTTCAACACCACGTTAGAAAGATTGTCCGAGTCGCTACTAAATAAATTTGTTACCCCCTAGATGACGGAAAATGTCCTATAAAATCAATTCCCCATAAAATCTGAAATGCTCACAAACTTGGAATGCATTCTGAGCATCACATCTCGTTGAGAGATTTTGCCTTGTCTTGACAAGCATCACAAATTTGATCAATTCGTAGGCAACCCTATAAATCATTAGGCCAATTAAAAAAACGCGGCATCAAAAAACCTTCTTGGCGGTAAGTATGGCTCCGTATTTTTTAGTATCCCCCGGGAGGTCACTATGACAAGCTTCGCGAATTTGAGAGCTTCTTTGCCATCTACACTCCTCGGATTATTTGACCTACAGTCTTGAAAAGAAAAGGGTCATCCCAAAAATAATGTTTTACATCTTTAAAGAACTTGTTTTTCTCAGAGTTGACCATATCCTTTTTAATGAATTTCCCCGCGTAGGTAGTTTAGCAAAGTCGCAAAACCACGGGTACTTATGGTCATTAAGAAGTCTAAACACCACTTAAAGTCTCTAAAGGAAAAGTCTCGGTTAATCTCTTTTGGATGAAAAACATTTTTTGTAAGGGTTTTCAAGACGAGGGGGAGGGGTTATCTGCTGCATAGTTTTCCAGTCCTTAGTATCGATAACCTTAAAATCAAATTCCTGAAGAAGTAAGACCCATCGAAGCAATCTTGCTTTGGCGTCTTTCTTGTTGAAAAGGTATTTCAAAGCGGAGTGGTCCGTGTAAACAACACTCATTATCAAGATTATATAGATCGAAAACTTCTCAAAAGCATAAACAAAACTGCAAGCATCTCTTTTTCGTTGTTGTGTAATTTCGTTTCTTCTGCATCAGTCATTAGTCTTGCTAGGTAATGAATTGGTCGGAAATTTGGCCTTCCAATCCTTGCCCTAGAACCGCACCTATTGCATAATCAACTTGCATGCGCACATGATTTTCAAAAAGGTGGTCCAATTATGGAGCAATGAGAATTGAGCTTCGGTCAACTTCTTTTTCAATGTTTGAAAGGCTAGAATGCAATCTTCCCGAAAAAATGAAAGGAGTTTCTTCTCTATAGGAGATGGGCATCATGGTCGAGAGATTTTGGAAAAGTCTTATAGATAAATCTTCGATAGAATCCCGGATGCCCAAGATACTTCGAATTTCCTTTGACGTTCGTTGGATTAGGTAAGCTAAGAAATTACAATCAATTTTGGCCTATCGACTTTCAATGCCTTTTCTAGAGATCTTATGTCCTAAACAATGCCTTCTTTAACATGAAATGGCTCTTTTCCTAATTTAATGCCTAATTTGTGTCTTCACACTTTTGAGCATTTTATTCTAAATTGCAAGAACATAGGAAAAAGAATCTCCAAAAACTATAAAATAAATCGTCCATAAAAACACTCATTGTTTTCTCTATCATATCGTGAAAAATGGCATCATACAACGTTTTGAAAGTTCCGGTGCATTGCACAAACCGAATGGCTACGAACGATACGCAAAAGTTCCGTAGGGGCACATGAAAGTAGTTTTCCTCTTGATCTTTAGGATCAATTAGCATGAAAATACCCTGAAAAACCATCTAAGAAAACAATAAAATTCGTTGGCCAGGCTAGATCCTTTAACATTGGTCCATGAATGGTAAAAAGGAGAAGGTCTTTAACACAGTTGCTTCGTTTAAACTTTCGATAATCGAATACGATATGCAAACTCTCCATCCCGTGACTAATCTTGTAGGCACCAGCTCATTTTTCTTCGTTGTGACAACGTCATACCAAACCTTTTTTAGGAACACAATGGACTTGACTAACCCATGGACTATCCGAAATTGGATAAATCAATCATGGCGCAAGAAGTTTTTCTACTTCTTTCTGAGACGTCGTGGATTTTAGGTTAACCCTCCTTTGATGTTGTACCTGAAGTTGGTTAATCACTACTAGTAAGGATTTTTGTGTGAGCAAAAATTCTAGATCTATGCCTCGGATATCAGAAATTTTTCCAAGCAATTGCTTTTTTTGGTTTTCCGAACATGAAAGAGTTGAGGGTGGATGGGAATAATGGAAGGGAGATAAAAGGGAGGCCGAAGTAGTAAGGAGATAGGGGGGGTAGGAAGAAGGAGGGTAGGAAGTGAGGAGGTAGAGGAGTAAGGTGGGGCAGTATGGGAATGTCGGTCAGTAGGGAGGGGGTCAAGCGGGGGACGAGGAGGAGAAGATACAGAAGGAGGCATAAAAGGGAAAAACATCCTTTTTACTTTTCATCTTGGCTCAAATCTTTTGAAATTATGACTGGGAGCTTGTTATTTTCCTCTAAGAACGCATACTCGAGATGCGGAGGTAACTCTTTAAGTTCGACTTCGGGAATTTCATCTTTTGGTTCAAGTGAAGATTCTTTTGGTTCAACAACTTTAAGATCCTTTTGAATTCCGGGGTAGTAATCTCCTTGGTCTGGTGAAGGTAATGGATCACTGTTGAGAAGTGCATCAAGAATGAGAATGTCACCCTCGGGATCGTAGTATGTAGCATTGAAAACTGGTGAAACTGGTTCATCATCGATTGCTATAAAAGCATCGGCTTCCCAAAGATAAGAAAAATCAATTCATCAAAAGGAGTGAGAGGTTGGAGATGAAGTAGAAACAATCGAAGTCGAAGTACGTAGAACGGATTTTTTTTTTTTTTTTAAGCAACGGAATCGGAAAATCCAAGTACTTCTTGTGAGTACTCTTCACATTTACATCGATTAGATCAACCTTATTCAATGATTCAAGATTGTTGTAGGAAATGGAAGGTGCATCACCACATTTTAAGGGTTTAACAGATTGATCATCATTCCTAAGAGTAATCTCTCCTTCATAAACATTGAATAAAGCATGAGCCGTCCTAAGAAAGGTCGCCCTATAATCAACGGTACTCCGAGGATCGGCTATAACATCAAGAACAACAAAGTCGGCGGAAAGTAAAACTTCCCAACTTTGTACAAAAACATTTTCTGCTACACAAACCTGTGTTTGGAATTTATTGTCGGTCGCTAATTCTAAATACCATATTTGTTTCATTTAGGCCTGAGAGTTTTAAGCTTTTGTCCAAAGAATAAAGGGGTATTATAGAAAGGGAGGGAGGGGGAGAGGAGGAAGGATTCGTGGTCGGAAGGTAAAGGTAAATAGATATGAGTAGAGAGGTTAGGAGGAGAAGGGAAGCGGGCGTGGTAGGGGAGGGGTGAATGAGGGGAGGATGCAGACAAGGAGGGGAGGGGGGGTAGGAAGTGATGGGAGTGAGGGACTGGTGTATGATGTGCGGTGGTGAAACAGTAATTAGATGATGCGGAGTACAGTGCGGTCTGGATTAAGGGAGAGGGGAGGTGATAGGCGAGGTCCTCTGTTTTTGTGAGCGTACCGGCTACCTTGTCCCTGTGCACCTTAGTGGTCAACATTTTTTCTACTTACTTTTTGATGTCGGAGACTAGTATTTATTTGGCGATCTCGTGCGATTTTCGAGGGATGTTACGGTGATTCAGAATAGTCTTGACTATTGTCGTATGTGTCACGTGGACTCAGATCCTCCCCGTCATATAGTGTTTTTTCTGACTGAAGTTTTGTAACTAAACTTGCTTCCTCTTGTGTTAATTTGATCCTGGATTCGTGTCTTAACACCACGTTGATTTTGTTCGATTATATCGGTGTTACATAATGTAGTTGACTTCGTCGACTGCGAACTTTCTACTGTGTTGACTAATGTGTGGCGTATATTTTGCTCATGGATACTCGTATCCTAATTAATTTTTTTTCTCTCATCCTCTTTCTATTACACTGTACACTACTTATTTCGTTTGCGCTTCGTCTCATTTCTTTTACTAACTTACCTCATACCTTTACTATTATCTCGACTAATTTAATTTTTTTTTCCTTCTCTTCCTTCCTCTTTCCTATTTCTAAGCTACTATTTTAAGTCATCGTTTGTCAACTTTATCTTCTCTATGTATTTTAGTGCCTAATTTCGTTTATGGTATCCTTGTCGTACTTGTTTTTTAGTTATTGTCGATAACGAGTTTTCAATCTATTTCGCTCTAATACGCTTTCTTCATTATTATTGTTTATTTTATATCTTTACACTTTTTCCATTGAGTCCTACTTTTCTCATTTTCTGTACAATGTGTCTGTTCTGCTTGCATTATTCACTCTATGTTGGTTCATACTGTAGCTTACTTTCCTTCATTTCATTGTTATATAGACATTCATAATCGATTATTATTATAGCCCCTTTCTTTAGGTATTCGTTCCCTTTCTTCCTTCCCTCATGAATTCTTGTTGGCATGTTCTTTGTTGGTTCATCTATCTCGCCGTTTTGTGGTTTTTTATACTGTATCCTCTTACCATAACTTGTTTACTTCGCCTATGATAATTTATTCATTGGAAATGGTTAATCTCTGCCCTATTTATTTAATTTCTGAAATACACAGGGTCTTACTAGAATACTTTATTTAACAAGCTAAGATACCCCACTAAATTCAGGAACCTTTCTCGTTTAATCTGATAATTTTTTCCCTATTCCCTCTAGAAGTATTCCCTAGCTGGTCTGTCGGGCATGACCGTTGACTTTCCCCCGGTCACCCTGAGAGTGTTCAATACCACATTTAGTTACTTCTCAACCACCTTTATCTTAGAATCTATCCTACTGCCATATTTGATTCTTTATACAACAAGTCTCATTTTAGATTTCATGCCTTTATAAATCTTTTTTATTTACTTTTCATTCTAATTTTATATCTTTGCCTTTATTCTTACAATTCCCCTTTCTTAATCATCCCTATTTTATGCAATGCGGGGTTAGTATTGTCGATAATGTTATGCTCCTTCCTCTCCTCCTTCTCTATTCTCTTACTAATTTTTCCTCTTAAAAACTACACTTTATATTGATGTTCGTTCATTTAACATAATTCCCACATGGGGAATCGTTATATCTATATTTATATACCCCTAACTTCTCAACTTTTTATTTTTTTGTCCTTCTTCTTATCCCTCTGCTTCTCCTTTTCCTGATTAAATTTTTCCTTATTATTGATTCATGAACTTTTGCCTTTCCCTTTCTTATTTTACTCGTGCTTGTCACTTTTACCATTAGTTTTTTCCAAATCTTCAGACTTTCGTAAGGTATGTCCTAACACATTTAGTTCCTCATTACTCAATATAGATCTTTACTCTTTTGTTTTCACTTATTTATCCGTATATTTTATTATATTCCTTTCTTCCCTTTAATTGTTGAGAATTTTATGAAAAAATTTCTGTAAATTAGAACCCCTTCTTTTACACATGTCCTCTATCTTTTCCTTCGTTCACTCCTTCGATTTTTTCTCATTAGCAATAATCCGTATCTCCTGCTCCTCTATTTTTCATTTCGTCTATATTTTCTTTTTTATTACTTCCCTTCTTTTTCCCCTTTCATTTAAAGTAACTTTTACCTAACGTTTTACCTCATTTTCTGTCACTATCTCCTGTCCTTCCACTTCTTCCCCCTTTACTTCTCTATTACTCATTCTAAACTTTTTCATTTCCTTCCTTCATCTTCTCAATCATTTTACTCTCACTTATTTTGTCTCTACATTCCTTTTTACATATCTATTCTCCTTCTGACCCTTTACATTTAACTTTATTTCATTTTTCACTAACCTCTCTTCTATTTTATTAACTTTTTTTACCTTCCTTATACCCCCCCTTCCTTCATCTTATATATCTACTATTATCACTCGTTCTTCATTAACTGTTCCCTCTCCGTCTAGATTACTTCTTCTACCCCTATCCGCCTTTTAGGTACTGTTTGCAATTTAGCGGTATTAATAATGTACCTTGTCTTTCCCTACCCTCCCTTCCAATTGACCTTAATTTTTACAGCTCCCTTCATCGTTTCTCTCCATCCATTTCAAAAGCACTATACCCCCAGCCATGTCACAGTAAACAAACGCACTCCTTGACAACACCATGGCAACATTACCAACTCCCGGACCCCAGCAAATACTTGCCCCAAAATACGGACAACCGCACTACAATATTCAAATCAATGGCTTTTTGGTCAATTCCTGCTCAACATGTCTTGTTATTAATGCATCTTTATGACCAATCGGGCAACCGTATGGCAATACGAATGAGTGCATCCTCGAAACTAAGCTCAAAGTGAAGATACGAAAGATTTCCATAAACTTGAAGCTAGGAAATCATACCTATTCACGAATCTTTTCATTTGATGAGATCTCGATTGGTAAGGCAAATTAGGTTTGGCTTTGTTGGCAACGAAAGAAGGTTTCTTTCACTTGTCTCTTTGTCTTTGGTAAGTTCATTGACTAATGGGAGAGTTGGATGTTCTTATGGTGCTCGGAAGCTCCGTATCCTTTGTCACCTCACTTCCTTTTCCACACCTGCCGGCGGTGGAATCAGAGTCTCAAACGTAAGAGGCACCACTACGAGTGGTAATTATGCCTGCTTCATTTCTTTGGGTTGAATGGATTGCTAGGTAAAGAACTTGAAACTTGAAGGATGGTTGCTATGATAACTTTGCCATGAAACCGAGCAATCTCATTTCTGAAAATCATCTTGCTATCTTTTGAGAATACATTATAAACTCTATTGAAAATCATTTAGGTTTCTTTGAAAATTATCCAAGCTATCAAATCATTTGCAAGTTATTCATAATTGCATCAGTTGCTTTAGCATAACGTTCAAATCCGTTTTAAGACACTCCTTGAGTTTTGTGAAACGGGATGTAAAGCGTAGATAACCCAAAAGGTTGATTTGTTGAGGTTGGTATGGTGGATGCTTGGTAAACGGCTCCTTGATTGTTATAGACGGATTTTGATAAAATTACCTCCACGGTTTTTGTTTGAAAATAGAATTGGTTCCTTGATAAAGTTTTGGTTGTTTTGTAACATTCGGTTGATTGAAACCCGATGGTCTCATTTGACTTGCCATTGGAAGTATTGGTTCTTAGGAGGAAAAACCAACAGCTGCGGTTGTGCATCAAAATTGTTGGATAATGTCTTGAAAAAATGGAGGAAATCTTTTCCACCTCTATTAAACGGACAATGTTAAAAATGTGATCGATCCACAAGTAACACAACTTCCTCAACAGCTTTGCCGTGTGCAGGAGTAAATAGAAGCATTTCATTCATTCAATCATCTTGTTCATACTTGATAGTCACCCATATCCTCGATGAGAAGCGGCTATTTGTTGCAATATCAAAAGAATTATTAGAAGTTGAAAATTAGAAAAGGAGCAAAATGTTACTACACTCTTGAATCATTAAGCACGACTTCTGAGTAACGAACTTTTGACTTGCTGTCATAATTGCTAAACCTTCTGAGGCATCATGTCTAAGAATTGCCACATGCCTGCAGAATCTAAGGCATCTTGAATCGTTTGAATTCAAAGAATTGTAAAAAGTATCGAGTTGGTGGAGTTTCCGAGAAGCCAAGGTGAGACAATTGACCGAAGAGTCCTTTAAAAACGTTCCCATGCTTCTTGAAAGGTTTCGTTGGTTCTTGAAAAAATTGGTGATTTGTTTCGAGGTAAGTTTGTTTTCGAGATTGGGAAGAATTGGTCTTATGATTTGAATACAAGGCCAGTCCAAGTGGAAATTGATCTATGAGGTTCCTTTCTAAGCCAATCTCGGGCTTCACCGTTTCTAGAGAAAAAGGGAAAAGCAGAAGCTTAACCGAAGTTGTTCGAACTTCAGGATGTCTGAAACATTGAAGTGACCTTGTTAAAAAATCGAAGGTGATTGTGAGGGTCTTGTCTACCCGTAAACATTAATACATTGCACAAGATTTGATTATCAGGTTGTTTGAGCTCGAAATTGTTAGCATTGATCGGTGGAACAACTATAGCATCTTCATACCCCTCGATGGGTGCTTGTAACATTTGGGCCATTGTTCGATTGTCGGCCATTGGAACAACGTTTTGTTCAACAATTGGTTCTACCGGAAGATTTTGTTGTTGTCGACGTCTTCGAGATTGCGAACGAGTGCGCATAAAAAGAAAAACTAAAAATTAAAAAGCAAAACTTTACACTAAATTTTTTTTTTTAAATTTTAACGGTTACACGAAAGAGACTTAAACCAAATAATCAACTACTTCACGGTAGCTCTTGAAAATTGCTTTTCAAGGTGAGCCGTACTTGGTAGAGACACAAAAGGCAAGTGTTAAATCTTTGATTCGATTTGGGAACCAACAAGTTCACCGGAAATTGAAATGATAACACCTCCGTTGAGAATGTTATATTTTGGTATTTTTACCAATTGGTGATTTTTATTTCTTTAATTAAAAGGAAAAAAAAATTATATTTTTGATTTTTCTATTTTTTTTATCTTTTACTTATACTAAAAAGAAAAGGAAAATATTTTTTACTTTTTATATTTTATAATTTTTTGGATTTTTGAATTATAAAACAAAATTGAAACTTTCTAAATCGAAAGGATCTTCAAACCAAATCAACAAACACAAAACGTAGGAATCGTAAACACTAGTCCCCGGCAGCGGCGCCAAAAACTTGATGTGTAGTTTTAACACACGTAAAATATATATATAAAATATAACCTTAAGAGAGAAATTAAGAAAATTACCAAGTTACCCTTGATAAAATTCACTCTCAAAAATATATATAATATAATATAAAATACGTATATTAAACCGGGTAAGTATGATCACCCGGGTCGTTTCCCCAACGACTAGTGAAATTGAAACCACGTTCTAGTTCGGATTCTGATTTGAATGAAGCAAAGATATTTTGGATAAGCTATTACTACTTAATTAAGAAGCAACAAATAATGACAATTAAGCAAGTAAACAAATTTTAATCCCTAAAAATGTAAACTAAAATTTCACTAAATAAAGAAAAATTGCCGAAAATTATTAAAAATAAAAGCCCTAATTTTTATCTTTTTATAAAAGTTTAATTAAACTAATTAAAACCTAACCCTAACTATTAATTAAAACTTAATAAACTAATTAAAAACTAACTTAGGGACTAACTGTGAAAAAGACTTAAGGACTAACGGGCTAAAACATTTAACGGGCAAGGATTAACTGGAAAACAACTAAAACAGAAAAATTACAGGAATGGTCCCTGAGGACTTACCCCGACAACAAACTAAGTCCAATTATAAGCTTAAATTCTAAAAGTGCTTATCACTAAAAACTTAAAAGAGCAAAGTTGTAAAGGAAGCTAGGGAGAACAACTTTAACAAAAGCACTATGGTCTGAAACTCAAAGATAAGCTCTAAAAAGAGCTTATTAATAAGCTGTTACAGAAACTAGGGGTTTGGGCTATGTTTTACCAAAACAGCTATAAAAAACTCAAATTAAGCTTAATGTGAAAAAGGAAAAGTGTTCTAAGAAGCTTATGAAATGCTTATACTATGAATGCAAAGAAATCTAAGCTAGAAGTACTTTTAAACAACTAAAATTGAGCATGAACTAAGCAAACTCAGAAAATAAGCAAGATAGCACAAAATCCAAATGAGCTTAAAAGCTTAAAAAGCTAAACTAGACTCTAAAACTTTAAGGACTTATTAAACTACTTAATATCTAACTATATAAGCTATAAAATCTAGATCCATAAGCTAAATTAACAAATTTAAAACTAAAATATCTAATACTGTTTTTTGCTTTATTAAAACTTTTTGACAGCAAAAATAAGCTATGAAATAAGCTAAAAATGTAATTTAAGTCCTAATCTGTATTAAGCTATAACTAGACTAAAATTACTAAAAGATAATTTATCAAATCCCAACTTGATGCTAAATTTTAGGCCTTCAGACGTCAGCAATACTAACTTCTATTAGTAACTAAGGTAGTAGCAGAAATTCCTTCTTTTAACAGCAAAAATAAGCTAAGTAAATAAGCAGCAAAATGAAAACTAAACCCTAAACTATATCAAGCTATATCTAGATTACTTCTAACTTGAATTTTAAAACCTAAAACCTGCTTTAAACTCAGCAAAAAATAAACCAAAGGTAGGCAGTACTAACATGTGAAGAGCATTTACTAACTTGGAATTAGTACTTGTATTGTAAAGTTCAGCAGTACAAACTTTGTGTTTATACTGGTTGCCTTTTTGCACAGTTGTTAAACCAAGAGTGTAGGTTTCCTAAGGGCAATCCTGCACTAAAATACACTCAATAGATGTATTAAGACAAATGCCAAAGCAAGATCTAAGCCTTTGAGGGCTTAGATCAAAATTTTAATAAGAGAAATTTATAGAAAATCTACCCTGGTGTAAAAACAAAGTTAATAAGCCATATCTTTTGAAATTTTTAATCCTAACTTATAAAAACTAAATAAATGAAAAACAATTCTTAAATAAAAATCAGCTCGACTCAAACAAGTTCACAAGTAATTTTTGACTTTTAGAGGACAAACGACACTTAAGTCCCAAACACTCCTTAAAAACTATGACAGAATATTGAGCAAGAGCTTTAAGTTGAAATTTAATGAACAAGTATTAACTAACCAGACAATTAACATATAAGAAACTACTTTAAAAAGCAGGATTTAACAACTAAAATACAATAATCTAAGATCTATACTATTTTACTAACTTTTTAGGTTTTAGAGGTTTTTAAGACAATAATTTGAAAATCTATGATTTAAACTAAGAAAATTAAAACAGATAAGAAACTATGAAATTTAGCTATATATCACAAAAAAAGCACTAAAATCCAAAGAGAATAAGCAAATAAACAGATCTAAACATAGCAAGCAATGATATCATTATTTAAAGCTAGAATTAAAGGAAAATGGAAGAGAGACTTACAAACCCCTCTAGCTAAACAAGAGGACCAATAAAGGCAGCTACAAGCTCCCTAGCTTATTAGATAAGCTAGAGTAAAGTCCTTGGGATCTCTTCCAAGTTAAGATCCCCTTCCAAAAGCTCTAATCCAATAAGATCCATGATAGATTTAAACTGATTTAAGGTTTAGGTAAGATTAATTCTGAATTCAAATAGCTCTATTTCAGCTTATAGACTGAAAGAGCTTATGAGTAGCTTATGACTATTTAGCTTAACAGTTTAAAGTAAAAAGAGCTTATAAAGTAAATAAGAGAGCTTAAGAGAGATTAAAAACTTCTGAATTCATTGATAGAAAACTTGATTACAATATTTAAAAAGAAATTACAAAGTTTAAAGTAAAATTAAGCTAAAAATTAATCCTAAAAGCTACGTCCCCGTATGTGTGAGAGGAAGGCCCTATTTATAGGCCTTGAGGAAGCTTCTAGGATCTCTTGCCCTGCCCTCCAATCTTTCAATCCTGGCCAATCATTTCTTCAATCATTTGAGCTTCATTTGTGGCCGTTTGATCAAGCTGTGGACACCTGAGGATTGCCAGCATGGCATTCTTTGATGTGACGTTTGTGCTTCTTTTGTGAGTATTTTAGTACAAAAACCCACATTCCATTGTGCTTCCTCAAAATCCACGTGAGCTTCTTTGATGGGGATTGGCCAATGGGAGGGTTTGGTGATGTAATTCTCTGCCATGTCAGTCCTTGTCAACCGAATTGTCCTTTGTACCCTCTAATTTTAAAAACCCCTTTGTTTTGAGCCAAGGGCACATTTGGGACGATGATGAACAGTGAATGGGATTTACCCGCCCTTTTTATAACTGAAATGGGTAAAAACTCGTTTGAACTTTGGGACATAGCAACTTCAGCCCTTGTGTTCTTTCTCCCATTTTTTAGTTATAAATAACTTTGGGGATTTGCAAGATTGGTCCTTGTGGCTTCATAAAAGAGAAGTGGGCTAAGGTTTTGGGCTTTTCTGGCTTCGGCTTTGTATCTTTGGCTTCTTTTTGAACTCTTCTGATTCTCGTGTCCGTGTTTGCTTGCTTTTGACTGTTTTCTTGTGATTTTTGATATATCCGTACCTGCACACACAAAACACAAATACAAGCATATTTTTGCCATTTTTGGTCTGTTTTGGGTTTAATTGGGTTATTTTTAGGTATAAACGGATATGTGTATTTTACACTTATCAATGTGTTAAACAAGAAACATGAGAATGATATTCGTGGTGTTCGATCACAAACAAGCGATACTTTGAAATACCCCCTAGGTTTCACACCTAGAGACATATCTAAAATAAATTCGAATCATGATCATCCTGTAAATGAAAGGGAAAATATGAGCACACAGGAGGATGTTGAATCAAACAAAGCAACTCAAATACCAAAAGAAGATGGAGAGGTTTCTGCTTGTTCTGGCCATTTCCAAAAAGCAACGACACTTTGATTACAAGGTTATTTCTTGCAATTTATGGAACATTTGGTGAAGGTAGGACATACAATGAGGTATAAGATGGAGGGTTGTATCAAAAACATTGAAGAAATCATTGAGTCTCAAGGAGTGCACGAAGTGAATCGATGAATTTTTTTGTCTCTAAATGTATAAGGTCTTGCCCAAAAGACTAAAAAAGATTGGGTTAAGTAGTTATGTTCTAAAAATAAAGTGAATTTTTTGTCTCTTCAAGAAACAAAAATGGAGAGTTTTGATCTTTGTAATATCAAATGTGTTGGGGTAACTCATCTTTTGATTATATTTATGGTCCTTTGGTTGGTAATTCAGGTGGTATACTCTGTGTGTGGGATCCTTGTATGTTTGAAAAACACAATTCTATGATTGGATTATTTTGTCGCCATTAAAGGTAAATGGATTCCTAACTCTAAAAATTTACTTATTATCTCGATTTATGCTCCTTAAGAACTACCCGATAAGAAGATTTTTTGGGATTATTTACACTATATATCGATGAGGTTCGTTGTGTAACATAGGCTTTTGGGCCCATTATGAGTCCAACAAGCATTATAAGAATGTGGGTTTTGACCCACATAGGTCCATTAACATAACAAGCCCCCAATGTTTTTATACTTCCTGTTTTAACCCCAAACCGAGCTTCTAATACTCTTTGAATGACTTTATATATGGTATATACTAACCCTAGTATGCTTATGTGTCCTTAGGAATTAAAGTAGTGGATTGAATATGGATGTGTGAGTGAACTGT